>JAODPA010107348.1:0-20151 GCA_025585075.1 Nepenthes mirabilis
TCATAGTTTATAATTTTAATTAATTAATTAATTTTTATGTAAGAAAAGTGACAGTTGCTCTCATATTAGTAGAGTAATTATGTGATCTTGTATGACTACTGGGTTAAAAAAAGGGGGGTCATATTAGATACGGTATTATTGGTTTTATAGAGTAATTAATCTTTAACCTTATACAGATCAAAATATTTACTGTATTGACCTAACATAATTTATGATAGGAGCTAAATTGTACCGTATCATACATGGCATAATCCAATTATCATCTCAAAATGCGGGATGCTGCGACGCTCATATACGTTGTAGTGCCTCCGATATTAGCAGTGTCGTTAGATTTGAAATCCAATGGCCTATATCGTTATATATATATATATAATATTTTTATTATTTTATTAAAAAAATATGTGTCATTAAATTTAAAATTCAACTAGCCTTAACCTCATCGCTGGGGCTGCGACACAAGTGCAACGTCGCAGCCCCCTTTCTCTATGCACCTCTATGGTTAATGACGTGATTCATGAACCTTGGCACTTTGAGTAATAAAGGCGAATCCGAAGCCCTGTTTGTTAAATTCAAACTTTTATAAACCCGACGTCACCCCTTCAATGTTTCCATCGCCCCCCTTGGCAGTTCTCATCGACTGTTATTCTCATTATTTTAAACTGTTGCTTATCCTTTCTTCTTTAACCACTTCACACTCAGAAAAGCGCACTCTCTCCCACCCCGGCACCATGGAAACCAAGATCTGGCTTATTCTGTTCACCACCTTCCTCCAATGCCTATCGCCGTTAATGGCTATCAAAAAAGTCTACATTGTCCACATGAGCCACCACCTGAAGCCTCCCATCTACCCTACCCACCGCGACTGGTACTCCGCTCACCTTCAGTCTCTCTCCTTCTCCGATGCCTCACTACTCTACACCTACGAAACAGCCTACCACGGCTTCGCGGTCCCCCTCACCCCTCTCCAGGCGGGCATCCTGCTCCGATCCGACTCCGTCCTCGGCGTCTACGAGGACACCCTCTACTCACTCCACACCACACGAACCCCGGAATTCCTCGGCCTCGACACTCACGAAGGCCTCTGGGCAGGCCAGACCACTCAGGGCCTCAACGCCGCCTCCGAGGATGTCATAATTGGTGTCCTTGACACCGGAGTCTGGCCCGAGTCCAAGAGTTTTGACGACTCGGGCTTGCCGCCGATTCCGAATCGGTGGCTAGGTGTCTGCGAATCGGGCCCGGACTTTAACCAATCGTCCTGCAATAAGAAGCTTATTGGCGCTCGAAGCTTCTCCAAAGGCTACAAGATGGCTTCCGGGGGTAGCTTCATGAATATCCCCAAAGAGATCGACTCGCCGAGGGACTACGACGGCCACGGAACTCACACCGCCAGTACCGCTGCCGGGTCTCACGTAACCAACGCCAGCCTACTGGGCTACGCGAGCGGTACGGCGCGTGGGATGGCGACGCGGGCGCGCTTATCCGCTTACAAAGTCTGCTGGAAGACGGGCTGCTTTGGATCCGACATACTCGCGGGTATGGATAGAGCAATCCTCGACGGTGTAGATGTTCTTTCTCTCTCTCTTGGAGGCGGATCTGCTCCGTACTACCACGACACCATCGCGATCGGAGCCTTCACCGCCATGGAAAAGGGCATTTTCGTCTCTTGCTCCGCCGGGAACAGTGGTCCCACTAAGGCGTCGCTGGCCAATACGGCTCCATGGATTATGACCGTTGGTGCCGGTACACTGGACCGGGATTTTCCGGCTTTTGCGATTTTGGGCGACAAAACCCGGTACACTGGTGTGTCTTTGTATAGTGGCAAAGGAATGGGTACTGAACCGGTGCCGTTGGTCTATGGGGATAGGGGTAACAGCTCGAGTAATTTGTGCCTGCCCGGTTCGCTTGACCCGGCCCGCGTACATGGCAAAGTGGTGTTGTGTGATCGCGGCATTAACCCGCGTGTGGAAAAAGGTGCAGTAGTGAGGGACGCTGGTGCTGTGGGGATGATTCTAGCGAACACCGCGGCGAGCGGGGAGGAGTTGGTGGCGGACAGCCACTTGCTTCCGGCGGTCGCGGTGGGGATGAAGGTGGGGAATAGGATAAGGGGGTATATGAAGAGGGCGGCGAATCCGACGGCAGTGTTGAGCTTTGGTGGGACGGTATTGAACGTGAGGCCGTCGCCGGTGGTGGCAGCGTTTAGTTCCAGAGGACCCAATTTGGTGACGCCGCAGATCTTGAAGCCTGACGTGATTGGGCCTGGAGTCAACATCTTGGCGGCCTGGTCAGAGGCCGTTGGGCCCACTGGATTGGATAAGGATACGAGGAAGACACAGTTCAACATCATGTCAGGTATTCCCAACGGCTAAATTTCGTCTACATTTTGAAACTTCAATATCAAAGTGGTGCGTTTAATTTTATCTTCGGGATGCGTAGTGGTGAAGGAAAGAGATTTTTGTTCTTGAAGCAGTAATTTAACAGCAAATCAACACGTTTTGGCTGTTCCCATATCCTTAATTGGCATCAAATGCAGTTGGCAATGAAACATGATCCGTATGAAAATAAGTCATCGTAGTAGTGTGATTAATGTATTCATTTTAATTGGATAAACTAATCTCACACGCATGCAAAACTGGCAAATATTTGGTTAAAGAGGAAATTCAATAGTGCTGGGAAAAAAATTCATTGATCTTCAGAAATTCCTTTATGAATTAACTCTATTTTTGTTTGAAAATAAAATGGACGACCTCGTTATTGCTTTTTTCTTTTGCTCTTTTAGTATTCTCCCTCCCCCCCCCCCCCCTCTTTTCTCTCTTTGCTGGGATTCCTTGTCCTCCCCATTCAAACCAAACTGAGTTATAGGCCTTAACAAGGAATAGAAATGAAGGAAACACAGACAGCGGAATCAGTTCTTAGTGTAATTATGCAAAAATAAGGGTAATTTTGATCTGATAACCAGAAGGAAAGGCATGATGTTTGAAACTTGGATGCATCCTAAAAATTCTAGAATTCATTATCAACAAAATGTTGGTTTGCCATGTAGGGAGTACCTTATTGTCGTCTCCCATGGAGTATGATGAGTTGATGGACAAATAATCAGCCATTCTAAGAGGTCAATAAGTGAGATTAACTTGTACATTTCAACATAATTTGGTCTTCTGATGAAGGGTTCCTAAAGCGAGGAATAAATGAGCTAAATTTATTTGCTTTTGGACCCATTGTCATTACGTTTTCTCCATGCTAATTGCTACTTAATTCTTCTTTGGTGAACCTCCACGCTACCAGCACCTAAGACTTTAGATAGGAGTATCAAAAGCATTATGTATGAAAATGCACATGCAGTTAAAGGAGTATAATAATGACCAAAGATAAATCACAGTACCCAAAAATGGGGTATAGCTTGTCCTACCACCATAGCACGCTTGATACTGCAATTAGGCTTTATTGGTACGAGTGGACATTGCGCTCTAGACTTTTTCCCTTCCACTTGGTGCATTACTTTATGAATCCTGATGATGATCAGCTATATTCTTGCTGATCAAATTGTTGTAGGTACATCCATGTCGTGCCCCCACATAAGCGGATTAGCAGCTCTGCTCAAAGCAGCGCATCCAGACTGGAGCCCCAGCACAATCAAATCTGCACTCATGACAACAGCCTACAATCAAGACAACACCAAATCCCCACTACAAGATGCTGCAGATGGTGCCCTGTCCACTCCATGGGCCCACGGGTCTGGCCACGTCAATCCACAGAAGGCCATGTCGCCGGGGCTAGTGTATGACATCTCAATAGATGACTACATCGCATTCCTCTGCTCCCTGGACTACACCATAGATCACGTGCAGGCAATCATCAAAAACCCGAATGCCACATGCTCGAGGAAATTCTCAGACCCTGGTCAGCTCAACTACCCTTCGTTCTCGGTCATGTTTGGCAAGTCTAATGTAGTGAGATACACACGTGAATTGACTAATGTAGGGGCAGCTAGAACGCTGTATAGAGTGGCCGTGGATGCACCCCCTGTGGTGGGAGTGAAGGTCCGGCCCACTCAGCTTCTCTTTAGGAGTGTGGGGGAGAAGAAGAAGTACACAGTTACGTTTGTCGCCAAGAAAGGGGCAGTTCCTCCTCCAATTAAGATGGCGTTTGGCTCCGTTGTCTGGAGCAGTGGTCGAAACCAAGTGAGAAGTCCAGTTTCCTTTATGTGGACAGTGTTATCGTAAGAGACTTTCAATTTCTTAGTAGTGGGATTTCTGAGGAATAGCACCTGGTTTTCTGCCATGCGAAGGGTGTGATGCAGCGTGAGTGTTAGAAGACAAAATAATAAAAAAAAAACTTTAACTAAAGCCATCTACACAGATTGGTGCCTGCATAGCAAAGGCGTGCCAAAAACCAGGCGAAGGAAGTGCTTTACCTCGTGATGTTCCATAGCACAAAAACTTGTTCATGCTTGTGTGACGGTGAATTAATCTAATATGATGATATAGAAATGTATCTTTAGTATAATCTTTCCTTTCATGTATGAGATTGCACCAAAGTTTCTTGGAGAAGGGCGTGCGTTGATGGATTTGAATTACCAAAAAAAAAAAAAAAAAAAACAAAGTGTTGGAATTCTCAATCAGAGTTAAGTTGGACTTCCAATCCATCTCAGTACGGATCAGGTGGCTGGGAGATTTAAATCCTGAGTGCTATCCCTATCTGGGGCTCACCCCTTATCGATGAGTGTAGAGGCCATATACTGTACAGATGTGCTAAGTAGGTCAAGGACTCACGCATGCCAAACTTTTGTTTAAAAGTATACATTTATAGTCTGGAAATTATTTGTTTTTCTGAGAAGTTTTAATATTGCGAGTATCATACAGTTAAGAAGATAAGCATTTAATTCTAAAAAAAATTTTATAATGAGATGCATTATAGTTCTACGATGTAGTTGTCAGGATTATAGAAAATGTTGCAAAACATGAATGCTAACCATTCAATACGGGGCTTGTAGGAAGTTTAATGTACATCTTTATCCAATATTGTAAATCAAATGGCTATGCAACTTCAATCTTTCTAAGTTATTATAGAGCAATCTGTTGGGGTCACTCCCGAGTGGCACTTATGTCCATTGGAGAAATGGACGAGGACATTGGTGATTGGTCCGAGAAGTATGTTATGCGGACGAGGGCTCCTGGATGCATCATAGACATGGACGAGGACCCTGTGAGCATAGGCGTTGACTCTATCTTCATAGGCCTACTGCAGCCGCGTTTTGTAGGTGGGTTGGTCACCCACTCTGATTGGGTGGCAAGGCGGCTGCAACTTCCCAAACGTCAGACCTTCTATTCTGGCACACCAGGCGTGCGCCTGTCGTGGCAAGCCTGGGCGACGTAGCCCTACCACCCTAGTGACAGTAGGGTGGCCGGCTGTCCACTAGGCCATCTGTCTATATATACATATGGCCTGTGTGCCTTAGAATGGGTGAAGTGCTCGTGCTGCGACTCTGGAGTTAGTTTTGAAAAAGCTGTGGGCAAGTTTTATTAGAGAAAGAAACACTTTTAGAGAGAGACTGTACACTCGAGATTGTTTCCTTTTCGTTTGATCTTGTGTAATTAGCATTTGTAAACAATCCTTTATAGTGTATCCTTTCGTGGTTTTTCCCTCATTGGAAGAAGGATTTTTCACGTTAAAATTGCGTGTATTTTCTCCCGTTCTCTATTGTTACTTTCAGTGTCCGTCCGAGAGCTCTCCCCCGTGTTACTGTTTGAGGGTCTTGTCCGCTCGATCACCGTGTCTTCCGTGTTTTGCGCCAACACAATCTTCCATTAACCTAAACTCACATTCATTTTTTGCCTTGAAATATATATTAAAATTTTATACACTAATACATATCTAAAAGCTAAATTTGATTCAAAAACTATTTGCTTAATGAAGGACAAGCTTTGGATCAAAAGAATACGAGTATTTTATTTCACAACGTAAAATAAAAGGTCAAAGTGTCAATGGATTTGTTCATAAGGATCTCTTTTACTATCACGTAAAAATACAATCAATCTAAGATGTGCTAAACGAAATAAAAGGAATTCTGATTTGTCAATATTTATGAGAAATAAAGACCCTCACAAAGGAGAAAAGGTCAGGAGTTGCAAGTAGACTAACCCTTTATCCAGGTGTGTCCGTGTAAAGATTAAGGCGAATCTTGACTCATCCAAATGAACCTAACTCATTTATGACTTCTGTGAACGGGGAGCACCCCTAGGTTTGGCCCGAAGAGAGCCATGATGGGGGCTCGGCTCCTAGGATAGCCACTAGGCTGACCCTAGAGTGTTGTTTTTTTTTTGAGTCTCAATCCACTGGACTTTTTTTACTCACTTTGATGCTGGTATTGCAGTGCATATGTTATCTAGATAATAATTCTATTTTGTTGGTCCTATCACTAGACCACCACATCTAAGGGTAATGTTCAAGCTCGTGGCCTCTTCTTGAATCCCCTGCCTTTTTATTTGTGTCATTTGACTTGAAAGTTCTGAGACAGTAACTAAGTAGCATGTCTAAGCTTCAAGATCTCTACTGCCATTCGGGTTTTATCTTTTGGTGCGCAGTTTGGATTCTTCTGAGTATGAATTAGGGAAGTTTTTTTAGTTGCCATCCTTTGCTACTGAAATTTTTTTTTTCTTTTGAAAAAAAACTCAAGTAAGAAGCTTTTTCAATTAAAGGTGCCTTAGCGATACTCTCGTGTGGCAAGAGGGATCCTTCGTGACTGTCGTTTCCCTGATGCTTGAATTTGACATAGTTCTGGATTATCTGGAGGAGCACAAAGTCACGGGGGCTCCTTGCTCATGGCGGCAAGACTATGCAATGACTGGATGAGTCAAGCTCTGATAATGATTGAAATCGGAGATAAGGGGAGCGTTGGCCAGTCCTCATGAATGGTCCAAATAATTTAGCCAGAGATGAAATAGGAAAGGCCATCCGGAGGAGAAAGAAGCCGATATTAAAAGTTATAAATTTCTGTGTATTAAATGGATAGAGCTATAGGCATCTAAAATATCATAAAGGCTATAATGGAGAAAATATGTAGGCATTCCGGACGGTATGCCTTATCTTTACCTGGATTGGTTTGCTGGAGTGGTATTTTTATCGGTTTGGAGTTTTTCTGTTGAAATAACTCAATTTGCTGAAATGGTACAAATTGTCGGAATGGTGCAAATTGCCGAAATGGAGGAATATACCGATATGCAAATGGCTGATATGGAGCAACAATGCCGGTTTGCTTGAAGTGGTTGTCTCCTTTTGGAATTCCCAAAATGGATGTCCTTTTTGGAATTCCTAGATTGGAATGAACTGGAATTGTGCGTATTGGTGGGTTGGAGCACAATACTATCATGCAAATAACTGGAATAGAGCTAAATTGCCGATTTGCACGAAGGGGCTGTTACCTTTTGCATTTCCCAGACTGGATGACCTTTTTGGATTTTCCGGAATGGAATGAGCTAGGTTCCTAGAATGGAATGGATACCACTGCCATACCGTCCATTCCAGGAATGGTCTTGGCTTGTTGCCAAGAATGCTTTAACGGTATGGTAAATTAAATGACCGATTTGATTTACCAATATACTTTTTACCGGGTTGCTTTGAAATGGGTAGTATGGATTTGGCTGTTCTAACCGGTATGAAGTTGATGGGTTGGTAGATATGAAAAAAAAAGGCATTCTGGTCAAATTGCTTTTGATGGCTCTTTGGACGATTTGCTTCTTTTTGTCGGAATGGATATGGATGATTGGCAGCTAGGGACAGAATGAAGTATTTTGTTGGATTTGTGTATTGTGTCGGAGGTCAAATTACAAGCATGGATCATTTGGCCGGTATGAGGATTTTGCCCGGTATGCTGCAACATGTCAGGATGACATTTCGCTCGATATACTGCTAAATGAAATAAATTTTTGGGATGACATTTCGTCCAATATGCCACAATATGCAGCAAAATGCCGGAATGATTGGTCCGAATGCAGCACAATGCCAAAATGCACTTTGCTCTCTATAGTGCAGAATGCTGAATGTGTGAATTGACCGGTATAGTGACTTTGTCAGGTATGGATCTAGGTGGCGGTGTGCATTTTGCCCAGTATGCTCCAAAATGCAGCAAAAAAGCCAGAATGAGTTTTTGGTCTATTATGCAACACTGCCAGATTGCACTTTATCCAGTTTCCTACAAAATGCCGAAATGGGTAAAATGACCGGTATGATCACTTTGCCTAGTATGACTTTGAAAAAAAAAAAGGAACCTTGGTGCTTGGGGCAGTTATTATTCTGCTAGATGGTCTTGGCGCTTGGTCGGCCAGTTGCAGATGGGTGAGCGAGGTGGTTGAGGTGGCTATAACTCTGTCTGTTTCCTCCGTTTTTTTGTTTACTTTACTTTGGATTTCGTGACACGTTTCATGGTGTTCGGGATATACTCCATCGTTTTTGTTCTAAATCCAAGCCGATAAAACACTTAAAGATAGAATATTAGTTATGTATTTTTTTTTATTAATAAAATTTAATAATTTACCAAAAAAAAAATAATAATAAAGAAAATGTGGCATACTAAACTTTGTTCCACTATACAGCCTCACCTGTGCATAATCTATGTGCCAGATCCAGAGGGTATCCGGCTCTTTTGGTTTGCTCATCGTCGCACCATAACCATTCCTCATTCCTTGTGTGAAGTATTTGATTAGGTGGACTGAATTTGCATACGTTAGGAGGATCCTAATAGCAACAATAAATCCCTCGTATAGCACACAAGGCCGAACGCGACACCCCCGCTGCCTTTATCACAGTGCTTAACAACCCCTTCTATAAAAATTCACAAAGTAATAGTGTGGATTATGAAATACCATCTTGCAAGAAACGTAGTTCAGTTCGTATTTTAAATTACTCATTAACTTTCACCTTAAACTTCTGTGCGGGTTGGAATAGTACTTGCCCTGAGTTAACAAGTTCAAAATATGAGGAACTCTTATTATCCAAGGTTGAAATATAGTCCAAAAAAGGCATACTAGCAAGCACCAAATTTCAAATGAGCAGTCAACTCGGAATTTAGCTAATAATCAGCTTGCCTCGGTATGTTAAATAGCAGCAATCACAGTTACATATAACCATAGTGACTAGATCCTCTCCCTAGATAGACTACTACATATCGTGTCCTGACTTTAATTCCGAATGACAACCCATTGCAGGGACGCAGGCACTTTTCTACCTAATGGGAACCATTATGCCCCAAACTGCTGGTATCTTAGTTACCACAAAGTTGGTTACTATAATATGAGATCTTTAAAAGACAGCCGATGTATGAAGTCTATACCATCCGTGAAGTTTAAGAAAGGGCCAGACCACTATTTTGTCCAATGTCCAGCAGCCTCACCTTAAGGGGTTGTTTCGACACCTCAAACCTGAGGCTGTTTCCACACATCAGGTATCACATGAGGACATGGTTTTGTCAGACCTCCCATTCATGCTATGACCTCCCTATGCCAGAAAACCAATATCATAATTTTGAAGATTAAGGCACCAATAGAGAAAGCTTCAGTGGGTATTTTTCAGCTAGTAGCATATACAGCAAGTGGGATCACAGCAGTTCTTTATACAGCCATAACAAAAGCATACATCTTGAGATTTAGGGCAAGAGCACTTGCATTTGCAGCAATGGCTGCTTGGGCATGAAGGAAACTTGAATTTGCAACAACCCTTGCAGCAGGATATTTTTGTACAGCAGCAGGGGAGAGTAGGACATGAACATTGCCACTTTGGTACCGAGCAGCGATGGCAAGGGCTGCAGTCACATAAATTGAAACAACAGCATTCCAAAAGCCGTGGATGAAGAGAGCACCCAGCACAACAGCGAAGCCATGAAAATCTGAAGCAGCAGGATCCACTGCACACCAAGGAAAAAAAATGGATAAGTTAAATTTAGGAGTCGGTCGTGCAGAGCCTGCTTTAGGCTGTTGAATAACCAGTGCGTTTGTTTCTCCTAAAGTGTTGCACAGTAGCAGAAGTGTGGGCTCTCTACTGTACTAGATAACTAAGTCGATTTCTGGCCTCGGGTTCTTTGGCAAGTTGCAGATAGAAGCTTCGTACTGTAGCTAAGGCAATAGCCATTTAGAAGCCAACTTCATCTCAGTGAGAAGTCAAAATGTTGATTGTGACAAAAGCTCCTATTTGTCCTAATTTCAACTTCTAAATTGGTTCAGGGGAATAGTTCATACCAGGTGACCAATGATTCTTTTTGCCTATACAATGTGCTGAGATGTTTGCATACTTGAAAACGGGAAGCCTTTTTTAGATAGAAAATTGGAAGACGTGGCAGAGGAAAGTACCAAAGCCATCTCCTGAGGCCGCAAGACCTATTGATCTTTGGATTTCTGCTTCAAGAAGAGCAGAACGACTAGAATTAGAAAACCATTCCATCTCGATGAAAGAAAATGGTGTTACAGAGTCTCACGCTGGGACTAAAGGCTCTGACTTAGATGCAACAAAATCAACAACCCTGCGAAACTTTCGTGTTAGAGAGATGTTAAAGTAAGGTTGCAACAATTATCGTAACACCCACTGTTGCCTGCCAAAGAAACATATTACAGCATAAGGCAAAAAAGGATGCTATACAAGCCTATCAAAACCAAGCATACTCTTTGCAGCATCTAGAAGCAGGTTGTAGACCCTCAACAAACTTCAATTCTTCCTGCTTGCAACCAAAATTAGTAAGATCAATGGCATACAAAAATCTCAATTGGTACAAAACAAATATAAGAATTCAAGTCATCTTTTTTCCGTTGTAAAAATTCAATTCACTGATTGACAGCTACAGCAGAAACCAATTTTTTGAAGCATACTGAGACCATACATATATTTCACAGGAACACAAACTTCTACCACATTTTTTTTTTTTTTTTTTGACTCCGAGATTAAACAGTTTGGTTGGATGGCACTTTCTGCCACAGTGGCAATGGACTTTTAGCTCTATTTAGTTTCCTTTTTTTGAGAATTGATTTATGTAATAGTCATAAAACACCTGCTACAACTTAACAGAAAAGCTGTTAGAATATTTGATTTCAAGGAACTCTGAAAATATAGATAAAACGAAGACGGATGTAGCATCTGGAAAATGTAGGCGATGCTTCATGGAGCCCACATCAACCTAGTCCACTCCTAGTACTTTACACCCAGTGAGAGGAAAAATTCTGTATTAGTGACAAATATATACATCAGGGGTTAAGGTTCTATTGTTTCATGCGCCAACCATGGCCCTCTGCCAATCTTGAAACAGGGGAAAGGAGCACAATAATGTATCAAAGGAATTGCTGAATCTTGCTTTGTTCTTGATAGGCTCGGTAAACCCGGTCTAGGAAGAAATCCTATGAATGAAGTAAAGGCCCAATAAAATTCAGCATAATTCGAAACTTAGGAAATCCCCAATCAGGCCCCAGTCGGCAGCCCT
This sequence comes from Nepenthes mirabilis, assembly GCA_025585075.1. Lineage (NCBI taxonomy): Eukaryota > Viridiplantae > Streptophyta > Magnoliopsida > Caryophyllales > Nepenthaceae > Nepenthes > Nepenthes mirabilis. The sequence continues at coordinate 11,456 of JAODPA010107348.1, forward strand.
TACTGATTCAGCCCAAGGAAGGCCTAGCGGCTAAGTAATTCTGGCCTAGAAAGCGAGCCTATGTGCCGTACGCAGTCATGACAACTTATTATAACTGGCTGGATAAATTTCTACAAAATAACTGCCATACAGCGCAACCGCCCACTTCTCGTACATTGAAGCAACTTACCATAACCAACTAGTCAGAATAACCAACCGGTGTATCCTTATCCACGGAGGCAGTTCAACAGAAGGTTGTCACCAAACAAGAAGTTAAAACCACCGCCTACTCTATAAAATAACCCTTGATCCCAATGGAAGGGGGAGGAGGATCCAGAGGGAAGACCCTGGCCACCAATTCTTTCAGGAAGCCTTCCACTCAATCCTTCTAGGAAACCTTTCACCCAGCAAAGAAAGGAGGCCTTAGAACATAGATAGAAAATAGAGGAAATGCCAACCCTCAATCAAAGGAATCCAACCGTTAATCCCAGGAGATTTATCCTCTTTCTAGGGGTTTCTCCATTCATCCAGGAGGCCTGCCTTCCATACCTCTAAATCATCACTCAGCCAGGCGCATCTCTAAACCGTCCTTCTTCCAGGCGCACTTGAACGCTCAATCCACAGCTACGGAGATCCACACATCCTCCTTACATCTTTCTATTCTCTTGGAAAGATATTTGATTTAACCGTCGGAGGATATATGATAGGAGTAATTATCACCGTCATTTTCAATTGTATTGCACAGGGTTCAAGTTCGAGGTTATTGAGATCAGATTCGCATTAGATCGACTCAACGTAAAGATCCGATTCGCGGTCCCTTAATCTATAGGACAACTCGAATTCGTGGAATGCAATATTGGCGCCGTTTGTGGGAAGCGACCAAAAGGCCAACTTCACCACCAAAAACACAAAAACAAAACTGATTAACACTAAGGCTCATAAGAGCACTCTTGCCAAGGAGACCAGCACTCCTAACCATCCCACAAATAGACATGAATGAGCCCCACAAGTGCTCTTCATGAAAGAGATCAATACTCGAATAGACAATACGTCCGAAATATTCCAAGCTCGTTGCAGATGACGTGGTCATCGAAAACTTGGGGCTCTTTCTTCAATTGCCCACACTGCGACTTCAAGAAGAAGAAATAAAGAAAATGCCCGACCTAGAAAACATATCGACTTGATATCCAAATCCAAATCGGCTCTACCAATCGGATTTCATTCTGGGTAGAAAGCCGACTAGGTCCTAGATTGAAGGATGAAAGCCCGGAAGAACAAACTCCTTGATGACCGCCGACTTGCAAAATAGGAGGAAGCAACCTGGAATATTAAGCCAACAAATAGTCATAAAACCCGGCGCCCAAAAAGGATCACCATGAATCAAAAACTGCCAAAAATCAATTTGGACGAGTTAAGTTAGCAGACGCGCAATTTGACAACCAGTTTGACTAATCAAACCGACCACAGCTAACTTAGCTTTAAAAACAAAAAGCGTGCAAATAACCGATTTGGCCCGCAGCCAGTTTGACTAAGCTGGCCTCTAGCATATAAAAAGAGAGAGAGAAAAGAAAAGGACGCTAGACAGCGCAAAGAGGCAAAACCGGAGGAAAGAAAGAAGGAAAAAGAAAACAGAGAGAGACGGCAGCGTGAGCAGCGGCAGCCACCGTAGTCGCTGGAGAAGACAACGCCACCCAAATCTGACGCCGGCAAAGCCCTCTCCATTTTTTCCCCTTCGATTTGTGCCACGATGTGAAGAAAGGAAGGGGATCATGAGCCACGAGGACCCATCGTCGCTACCGCCGCCATCACCTGAGTAAAATCAACAAATCGAGACAAGTAAATCCTTCTTTTCTCTTTGAGGATGCCAGTATTGTGCTTGCATGTGACGATTTTGAGGTGATCTGGCGAGATTTGGTGATTGTGTAATGTGACGCAGTGAAGAGAGGAAGAAGGCACCAACGACGCTCACGTGAGTTGCTGTCGCTACCATTCCCGTTGTCAGGTGGCTGTCACCGTGATCGGCAATGGCGCCCACGCCGGGACAACCCTCCACCAGTGTTCAACATCACCTCTTTCTCCGGCTCCTCAAACCCATTCCGGCTACAGCCCATACCGGCTCCCCAAATCCACTCCGGTGTTTCCTCTCTCACGTAGCCGGCTGCAGTCCACTCCGGCCCTTCCTCTCTCACACAGCTGGCAGCAGTCCACTCTGGCGCCCTGTTTCTCAGTAAGCCAGTCCAGGTCCATTTCGGCGAGCAAGATCCAAATCGCCAGCACCCATATCCGGTCCACCCATATTGAACCATTCCAGCATTCAGTGTGTATTCTGCCGGTTTGGATAAACAGCATCCAAACCAGCACCAGAAGCAACCAAGCCGGCATTCAAAGTGTATTTCGCCAGTTTGGTTAACCAGCACCAGAAGCAACCACCCCGGCATTCAAATTGTATTTTGCCGGTTTGATAACTAGCATCCAAACCAATAGCTCACTCCAGTTGATTTCCGATCCAGCACCCAAAAGGTACTCCGGCTGATTTTCACTCCGGTACCTAAAACGCTCTCCGGCCGAATAGCAACCTAGCACCAAAAGCAGAACCACTCTTGCATCCAATATCTATTTTGCTAGTTTGGTTAATAAGGCAATTTCACCACTTTGACAATTATTTCCACTCCAGCAATTATCTTCGCTCCGGCCAAATGTTCCACTCCGATAATTATTTCCTCTCTGGCAATTATCTTCACTCTAGCCAAGTGTTCCACTCTGGCAATTATTTCCACTCCGTCATTTTGTTGACTCTGGCCAAGTGTCACTTCAGCCAATTATTTTCACTTCGGCAGATATTTTGTCATTAGGACATATCGCCACACACTTCCCCTCAATATTGCACCCATATAGATTTGGCCAAGCCTGTCGTGCCACAAGTGAAGCGCAAGTCTCAGGAAGCCCTGCATTAAATACTCATGACTGCGTATCGTTTGGTGACCAACGAAATATAAACATCCCTTTTGTTTAAACATACCAGAAGTTTAAAATATAAATCTTCTAGTATGGGGGCTCAACATCAGTTTGAGTATCAGTCATTTCTACAAGTCCTTATACATAATCTGTTCTTATCCTTGAACGCTGAGGGCTCATCTTCAATCATTATCACCAGGTCCTCGGACAAAACCTATTCACTGAACTCGATCACAGCCTCATCTGGCACCTCAACCATTTCCACGGGAGTTTTGGCCAGAACAAGATTTATATCCTCGGGCTTAATGTCCCCGGACGGAATACCTTCAACATATTGAACTTCATCAGCCTCAAAGACTCCTTTGTCTTCAAACACAAGAACCTCGGACGAAGGATCCTTTATAACTTTAACCTCGGGCTCAACAGCCTCTATTGACAGTCTTCTAGCAGTTTCAACTGCTTCGATTTGTTCTCCTCCCTACTACCATATGCGCCTGTCCTAAGATGTTATGCCAGGGGCTCTACCCTATAACTCCCACGTGATTGAGGCGGCCTAGCATTCGCAGAAAAGCCGGTGGACTGATAACCTTGTAGCCTGAGTGGTCACAAGTGACAAGGCTTGACAGCGGCTAGAAAATCAATTAAGTCATCAAGCACTGATAAAAGTCAAGAGCGATATGGTCCACACCGCTTCAAGAACACAGCACGCCATCTACCTTGAACACCAACAACGATTCCAAGCCGAATCCAGGTGACTTTTGCATGCATCATACTGCTTACTTTAATTATGTTTAATTAATAGTATAATCATTTTATCTGCTCATACGAATGCTTGCATATCGTCGTATATCTTTGAGCGGTCTAGATTGCCTCTAAGTCGGGTGAATTTCCATTCACCTGTCACCAAACCTCGGTCCCAAACCGAGTGGCCTAGAGACGGTTGAATTTAAACCTTCGTCCCGTACCAAGCAACCCATATGAAGTCGGATTTGAACCTCAATCCCATCACCGAGCAGCCTATACGTGGTTGAACTTAAAACCTTATGAGGCTTTTCAACATGTGTGTCACAACTCCCTCTTGAAAAGACGAGCACTGTCAATCAACGATGGTCAACGGACTAGGACCAGATGCATGAAAGCCACGATGTCTTTTAATAGAACCGAGTACCAATGGATACATGCGGACGACTGCCAAAGCTAGCAAAAGCCCAGCGACGATAGCCTCAAGGTGTAGCCGATAACCACCCATTTTTAGTGCCACGACCTCCTCCTAGTAGGGGCGAGTGTGACCAATCAAGGCGCATTTGCCAAAGCATGACAATTGTAGCCGCGAGGCTTAGACAGCAACCTCTTCTCCTCATGGCCGCAACCTCCCATCACAAGAATAGTGAGATCGCGGATATTACCAATTCCACCATAGCCCACTAGAAATCAACCATGACAACTTGGTGCACTATTTCTCAAAGATGGTAAGCTGACAAAGCCAGACCTACAAGTAGTATCCTATCAGAAACATGTCGGGGGTTAAAAATTTTGAACTACTCAGCATGGGGGGCTAGTGATGGGTTCGATAAATCCAACTTATAAAAAAGGCTCACAAATGAAGTAAAGGCCCAATAAAATTCAGCATAATTCAAAACCCAGAAAATGTCCAAGCAAGCACCAGTCGGGAGCCCTTACTAATTCAGCCTAAAGAAGACCCATCGCTTCAACAATTTCAGCCCAGAAAGCGAGTCCATATGCCATACGCAACCATGACAATTTACCATAACAACCTGGACAAATCTCTATAAAATAACCGTTGTACAGCACAACCGCCCACTTCTTGCATATTAAAGCAACTTACCATAACCAACCGGTGCGTCCTTATCCACAGAGGCAGTTCAATAGGCAATTGTCACCAAACAAGAAGTTAAAACCACCGCCTACTCTATAAAATAACCTTTGATCCCAGTGGAAGAGGGAGGAGGATCCAGAGAAAAGATCCTAGCCACCAGTCCTTCCAGGAAGCCTTCCACCCAGCAAAGAAAGGAAGCTTCAGAACATGGATAGAAAACGGAGAAAATGCCAACCCTCTATCAAAGGAATCCAACCCTCAATCCTAGGAGATTTATCCTCTTTTTAGGAGTCTCTTCTTTCATCCAGGAAGCCTACCTTCCATACCTCTAAGTCCCCACTCAGCCAAGCGCATATTCAAGCCACCCTTCTTCTGGGCGCACCTGAACGCTCAATCTACCACTACATGCATTTACGTATCCTCATTGTATTTTTCTATTCTCTTAGAAAGATCTGACTTGACCATCAAAGGATATACGATGGGAGCAATTCCTATCATCCTCTAATCTCTCATTTTTAGTTGTATTGCGTAAGATTCAAGTTCGAGACTATGAAAACCGGATCTGCATCAGATCGACCTAACCTGAAGATCCGATTCGCGGCCCTCTAATCCGTAGAACAATCCGAATTTATGGAACACAATAGTTCTCTTTAATGGTATTGTAAGGAGTCAGAAATCCTTCAAGTTTCAATCTACTTGCAATCTACAGAAGCTGAGAACAATCACCGTTTACCATCAATTGCAGGTTTAAAATTCTCGGGACAGTAAATCAGTAATCCTAAAAGCTTAAGGAGACCCATGAATTTTATTATACAATGTGGAAATGTTGCTTAAGCAAAAACCTACATATTAACTTAAAAGCATAATTACAAAAGTTGGAGTTCAAAGGAATTACATTTACACTCGAGAAAATCACCCCAAAAATAAAAATATTCTGCCAACCAACTCAAAAATGCATCAAACTGAACAAAACCCATTATGCCCGTACGTGTACAAAATTTCAACAACCAGAAGTCACAGTTTCCCGGAATCCAAGAGAGTGCAAACCAAGGAGAAAAATGATGCAATCTGGCACAATGAAATTGTTGGGTGGGTTCCTCTGACCTGACTCCCATGACCCGTACTGAAGTATATATGTAAATATACAATTGGTTTTCAATGAATTTAGCGCGTGATTCCTGCGTGGGTGGAATATTGGCAAAATATGGGTGTGACAAGGCCTGTGAGGTACACTAGACTGGTAGTAGCTTGACAATAGACTGGCGCTCGAGTGCTACACCAATTTTTCTCAGTTAATAATACAGCAAAGAGAGCTATAGACGGGAGAAAAAGGAAGAAGAGAGAGCAGGAAAATTTGGGGCATTGCTCGAACAACGGTTTGAGCTCCGCTTTTAATTAGTCTTTTTTATGCTCTTCTAGATCTAGCATAGAAAATTTATAACACTTTAGTTTTCTCTTTTGCACTCTTTGTACCAATCTAGAGCTTTCCACTTGTGTATGGTATGTAAGACATCGTTATTGTTAGGCTGTATACCAATTTAGTAGGAGGACTAGACATTTTATAACCATGACTATTTATAGTAAAGCACTGTTTCCTTGGACGTGAAATTCTTGTGATTTCTTTTTTTTTTTTTATTTTGGAATGGCTTCCATGTGAAAAATCACTCGTGTTTTATGAATGTGTTGTTTGTTTTACTTGTAAGTTTTCTGCTAGGTTCTTAGGTGGGGCTAAATTGATCCGAAATTCGGGTGAAATAGTTTTGTATTGTGGCAATAAGATGAGTTATCTGTCAATTTTTCAACCATTTTTCTCAAAAACCATATTCCATCTTTCTCAAAGTTGCAAGAGTATGGGCCCCAGTGAGTTATAGAAAACGTTTGAAAATGTCAAGTCTTTGATGTTCCATCGTAAATGATTGAATTGCGAAAAATCCTCGCAGTCGTCCCTTATAGGATGTCCTAGTATACTGACTTGGGATTATCTGCTAATAATTACAGTCAAAACAGTTCATAAATGTCTGTAATAATTTTACCCAAACAGACATTTCCCACCAAATTTTGAGGCACCACTGTTGGTTAAGGGTTTCAGTTTGAAGTTGGTTGATAATTTTCCTCCAACGTTCTTCTTCGCAAACCAAACCAAGCAGTACAGTTTGCCTTACCCAAATTCTTTTCTGCATTCATTCCTTTATAATCTTTCAAAATTATTCAGGAGGGCGAAATGTAGGAGACAACAGTTACACAAACAATACCAAATAAATGACACGCACCCAAAAAACAAAAAAAGCACAATACAAAGCGCTTATAAGAAAACGAAAAAACAGAACATGAAGAAGCTAACCTCAAGAAAGCTCCTCTCTCTCTCAAGCATTTGAAGCTTAGCCAGGTCCCTCCGCTTTCCATACAAATCAGGATACGGTGGCGGGGACCTTGGACAAGGCGGCGGCAACGACGGCGCAGAAGACGTCATACCCGACTCACCATCAGCCATTAAGACACCCACTTTCGCCGAAAACAATCAAAGCCAAAAATAACCCCCCAAATTGTCCACGGCCCCATACAAACTCCTACAAGATGTCAGAGGAAAAAAATAAGAAGAAAAGGACAACTGGTAATATAAATATCAGTACGAATAACTTCGATCAAATTTTACCAGGGGGAAATGCACAGTAAATGGGCAAGTTTTATAGTTTCAGAAAAATTGGAGTTATGAGGGACTTCTGACAAAATACAATTACAACACGGAGCAAAAAAAAAAAAAAAAAACATTAGGAAGGGGGTAATTAAATTAGGCATTTAAATGGCAGATTCGGCGATTACGGGGAAAGAATCATTTAAAAATTGAATCCTGAAGCAGAGAGGGAGAGAGTTAGAGAGATTGGCTTCTTCCCATCTGCATGAAAAGTGATAGATGATGGCGGGGGTGGGAGGAGAGAGACAGAGAAGCGGTGAAAAAACAGAGGATGAGAACGATGCACCGAAGAGGACGATGAGTAGGTGGGAAGGACAAAAGCACCGTCAATCAGAAGTAGTACATTGAATTTTTGAGTCATTATTATTATTAAAGGGTTTGAAATTAGTGCTACAGTATCCATCTATTTTTGTCTTCTCCATGTCTGTATGCATTTGATTGCGATTGCGGAGTTGGCAAGGCAGCAGAAGGCAGTGACTGCACAGAGCGTGGGAAGAGCGAAAGGCTAAGAGCTCGACGTCGTACCCCATAGACGAACGTGAAATCTGTGGGCTCTGCGCGAGGAGCACAGAGTGGCCCCCGTTCCCCCCCCCCCCCCCCCCAAAAAAAATGAAAAATCAAAATTAGGGTTGTCCTGAAAGTGTGATACATCGCATTCATACTGCAAAATTCGATATAAGTTCTTAACGTAACAACAAAATATACACATATACACGATCAGATTTTATTAGAATTGGGATTTTGGGAAATCATCTTTAAATAGAAAAGGACCTATCTGGGCTGTAACTCAATGCCTAATATAACTTCTAATAGAAAAATCAATCTGGTAAATGTACATAGACAAGTCTATTTTGAATGTATCATATAACACCATGCTCAGACACTAATATGCAAACACAGAAAGAATGGGACAATATGAGACCATGTTAAAGTTGGTGTCACTAGACATTTTATGAAAAGATCATAAACGTAGAAACAATTTAAGGATATGAGACCAACTTGAATTAATTTGTGGATGATGACCGTTTTAATCATGGAAGACACAATTATAGTATATTGGTTATCGAGATTGAATCTTTTGATATATTCAATAATTCAATCTTGATTTCATTTATTGATAGAGTTTTTCTTGTTCTATAGGTGAGAAAATATGTAATATAAATTTGTAATGTTTTGATATCATGTTTAAGAGACTAGTGTATAAACTCTATAATAATTAAGCAGCATAATTTA
>JAODPA010107359.1:0-20150 GCA_025585075.1 Nepenthes mirabilis
AATAATATTGATAATAATAATAGTATTGATAGGTCCTACTATATCATGGGCCAATCCAAAGTTAAGCCCATTAGCTAGTAAAACACCGTGGGGAACGAGGCCTAGAAGGTCATGCTACAAGCTCAGCCATGGCTGACACGTAATGTGCCAGTGGAGATAGAGATCGCCCAGATCCAACAGGTAGCCCCCTGCCACGCGATTAATCATGCGGAAAATCCTCCAATTCAACAATGACAACCTAGCTAACACAGAGAACACCGACACTGTAGGCGCCTGCCATTGGTAGTCAAAATCAATGCTCAAAGAAAACTGCCATGTTCGCCTGCCAGCAGCAAAAAAGACACTGCCGCTACCGACCACAACCATTGCCTGTGTAACTCAACAAATCACTCACCGAAACAGTTTGGCAAATGTCGGCAATGACCACCCACAGTTGCACAACCACCACAAAACGACAACTAACAACAGTGGCTTCCATCAATGACCCACAGCCTGCGAATCCCAACTCGACAATTGTCCAACCTTAGCACCAAAGCCACGTCAGGTCATTGTCTACAAATATCCCTTCTCCACCGCTAGAGAAAGGGGCAATCCATAGAGGAGAAACTTGAGAAACCCTAGAAGCAAATAATTCTAACACAAAGCTCTCTCTCTCTCTTTCTTCCTCTCTCATAGCGAATTCTCTCTTAAAGTCGCTCCTTCTTAGAGCCTAGCCCTACACCTCTCTCCAAACCTCTCTCTATTGAGCGCATCACTGGAGCCTAACCTTCTACCTTTCTCTAAGTCGCTCCTTGTTGAGCATACCGCCGAAACCTAACCCTCCACTATTCACCAAACCGCTCCCCATTGAGCGCATCATTGGAACCAAGCCTTTTAACACTACTCACTTTCCCCACATACATGCATCCTTACAACCCACATTCTCCTTTCATCTTTCTATTATTTGAAAAAGATTTTTAACTTGAGTTTCAAACAACAAACTAAGAAATGAGTCCGACCAATTCTCTGACATTTTGTTCATTCATTGTGTTGGGCTGGACTCAGGTTATCAGAGATGGGGATCGGACCCGCTTCAATTTGATCCAATGCAGAATATCAGGTGGATCCCTAATCAGTACAACAACTCAGATCAAAGAATGCATTATTGACGCCGTCTGTGAGAACACGACTTAAGTCTAGCCACCGACCATCACACTCACATTCACGGTGAAAAGATAGTCGACACCAAAATACAAGTTAGTGGGTTGGTTAGGGATGTTGCCGCCCAAGACGACGACCCCTCAATGTGTAGCCACACGGGCAAGTAGCCTGAGTCTAATGTGTGCATGCTTGCCACCCAGATGAAAGGCATGCACAAGATGCTCTGGGTGATGTGCGCCCGTAAGGACAAGCAGTAATCAGTGGCCCTTCCCCCCATCACTCAAACTTTGGCCTCGAAGCAAAGAAGCCAAAGATAAAGGCACCCGACCGAGAAGACCACGTGACCTAACGATGCCAAGACCCAAGCGGCCACGAACAATAGCACCCGAACGCGGTCAGAGGGCCATCCTAGCCATGAGACACGAGAGGAAATCCCAGAGTAGTGGAACCCATGCTACTCCCGCAACAACAGAGAGCCCTCAACCTGAGGAGAAGCTTCTTGCAGTTCATGACCGCCACGAAGATCCACATCTTACTCCACACCATTCGGAGCTAAGGGCCTTCCTCAATGTCAAGAGGAACGCATCTTCCTTACGAATGGAGAAGAAAGCAGAGAAAATTTGGCAGAACGTGTTCAAATGAGACCCTAGCCGACAGTCCATCGATCTAAGGAGATCATCATTTACAATGGAGATCCGGGCATAACTACTCCCTCTCAAGTTCAAGATGCTGACCTTGGAGGCTTACGACGGGAGTATCGATCCTATGGATCACCTAGATCACTTCCATACTCTGTTGACCTTCAAGGGCTTAGGAGAAGCTGTCATATGTCAGTGCTTCCCTCTAACCCTCAAATGAGACGCCTGCATATGGTTCTACAGTCTTTAGCCGAACTCAATTCGGTCGTTCGAGGAGCTTCCTAACTACTTCCTATCCCAATTCGCCTCTAACCGAAGAGATGAGAAGCAGCCATGGCATCTCATCCGCTTCCAGCAAAGGCGAGATGACAGCTTGAAGCACTTCCAAACCCAATTCACCGCCAAAGCTCCCAAGATATCCAAGCTCTCTGATGAGGTGAAGTTGAACGCCTTCATCACGACGTTGGAGCCCGGTGAATTCTTTAAGCACTTGTCCCACCAACAATTTCAAACTTTCAGAGAAGTTGAAACCATTGCGCAGGCCTACATAACGGCTGAGGAGGCTAACGAGATAAAATGCCCCGAACGTGTGGACTGACCCCCTGAAGGACCGGCTGGCGGGAAGAAGAGAAACAAAAATGGAAATAGCACTCGGGAGCCTCAAAAGCAGTCGCAATCTAAGCCTAGTATCTGTCGAGAGTTTAGGCCCCCGAGCTTAACTCCCTTGAACAACACCCCAACTAACATCTTAATACATATCCGGGATGAGAAGTTCTTGAAATTGCCAAAGGCACCGATGACCTTGGAGGGAGAAGACCAGTCAATGTACAATTACTACCATTGATCTCTGGGTCAAACATTGAGGACTACCGAATGCTACTGAAGGAGATAAAGGACCAAATCTGTAGAGGGTACCTCACCAGGCTCCTGTGGAACTTGGGGCCGGCCCCTGGGAGAGTAGACAAAGACGAACAATAGCAACCAAGGAACCGAGTTGCAATTAGAGTCGTTAACATGGTGATAACCAAGCCAGCCAAGGACAACTCCCCAAACCATTCAAAGACAGTTTCCAGCAGCAAGAAATCGATGGTAGGGGTTAGGAGTAATATCATTAGTTTTTATGACGATGATATAACTCATGTAATGGCCTCCCGCTCTGACCCACTAGTTGTATTGACACGCATTTCGGATGGTATGGTTGACTACTAACTAAAATAAGTATTCATTGATGATGAAAGTTTTCAAAATTTGATCTTCCTCGAGTCCAGCTGGTCAGATGAAACCCACCGAAGGGCCCTTGTATGAATTGGACAACGAGACGGGCACCGTCCAAGTGGAGGTCACGTTGGGGGCTTACCTTAGGACGGCCTCTAAGATGCTCACATTCCTATTGGTGGACCTTCCCATGATCTATAACGACATCTTAGGATGACCCTGCCTGATCACCTTCAAGGCAATGACGTTGATCTCCTACCTGAAGATAAAGTTTTCGAACTTGTACGGTGTCGAAGAGGCCCTAGATGACCAGATAACCGGCGGGACATGCTACCTATCCCAGACCGCTCCGGCAACTCTGAGCCAATCAATCGAGGACCTCGACTTTCATAACGAGACTACCCTGCTACAAGCTTAGCCAGGTGAGTCAAACAACCAAGTCCCTTTGTACCCTAGCGAGCCCAAGAAGTACATGCAAATCAGGAGCTCCCTGTCAGGTCCCCTCTATGACCAACTTATAACCTTCCCCAGGTAGAATGTCAATATCTTCGCGTGGATGCCTACTGACATATTAAGGATATCGATCGAAATAATGGTCCACAAGTTAGGTGTGACGGAACGGATTTTTTTTTTCCAAGAGCTTCCGTCAAGACAAGGATAGGGTTAACTTATAGGCACACAACTAACAATTATCCATAATTCTTCCTACAGCATTCATACACAGGATCACATGTGTCATCCATGACATAAATCTATAAAAATATTAGCTACACTAATGAAATGCCATTTAGGACCTGTACAGTATTTCTAAAAGTTTAGAGCGGAAGCTAAACTATTAACTTGCAGAAGTATAGCTTTCTTTTACCATCAGATATATCATATGCATTCTATACAAAATCAACATGTTCATGAACATCCATAATACAAGATCAGTATACAAAATTAAATGATCAAACAAGTTTTTACGTCAACTGCTCTCCCAAAATAACTCCAAATGCTTCAGGTCCTCAAAAATCTTTAGAAATTTCTCTCGATTACTCTTTCTCGTCAGGCACTAACTCTACTATCTCATCTGGAGGGAAAAAAATAATAAAATAGTGAGTCGGGGTCCAATAAGGTACATGCATATGAACGATAAACAATGATGCAGAACGATCATGTAACTGTGCAGAAAACAGAACTGTTAAACTGTAATCGGTAAACTGTAAACGATAAACTGTGAACGGTAAACTGTAAACCGTAAACGATAAATTGTGAACGATAAACTGTAAATTGTAAATGATAAACTGTGAACGGTAAATTGTGGACGGTAACTGTAATCGGTACACTATAAACTGTAAACGGTAAACTATAATCAGCAAACTGTAACAAATCATAAAACGATAAACTATAATCGGTAAACTCTAACATATCATAAAACGGTAAACTATAATCGGTAAACTGTAACATATCATAAAACGGTAAACTATAATCGGTAAACTATAACATATCATAACGGTAACAGACCCTGCCAGTATACCCTACTAATTGAGGGGGCGAATAATCAAGAATAGATTGTGTTCACTCCACACAATCCAAGACCTATCACTGTAACATGTATATCCCATCCCGAGGGATCTGTACTGTATGCCACCCGAAGGTAGGCCGATAACTGTGGTTCCTCCTGACTTTAACTCCCCGAGGAATGGGCGGACCACAAATAACTCCATGGACAGAGTTATTCTCGATTACCACCGTAAAATCTTAAGGCATGCTGGAGAACCTATCCGGACTATAGTTAATCCCGGGTCCTAAATAACGGTATCAGAAATAACCTCTTTATTGAAAACTTTCTTTCATAATCATAATTTCACAATCTACTTTCGGTTTTACTTCAACGGTGCATAAGATTTTTATCGGTACAAGTCCGTGTAAATTTTTAGAAACAAATTATACAGGGAGCTTCTTTTCAATATCAATTAACTTTTATATAACAGGAGTTACAATTAAAAATCATCAAAACCCCTTCATTTTCGTACTTAGGGTTTCGCCAAAATTTTCGAATTCAAATCGATCTCTAAACATGTACTTATTCATGAAATTAATATCATAAATCCATACATTAAAACATACAATTTAACAAAAAATTTTTAATATTTTCGAGTTAGGGTTTCACACATACTTTCGGAATCAAATCAAATACTATTTTCATGCATGTACATGAAATCGAAGCCAAAACTTACAATAAACATGGATAGATACAAAATCTAACCGAACAATCAAAGGAAATATACTTCATTTATTATAAACATGCATCAACATCATTTTGGAGCATTTTCATTAACTTTAATGTAAGAGGAAACGGTAAAAATGAAAAACAACGTCCGAAGTACACTTGCTTTGGCTCGATCTACCGTTATTTTTACCGGGAATAGATTGGAATATGTGATTCCCCTTTCACCTCTTCTCTTCTTCCTCTTCTTCCTCTCCTTTGTGCGTGGTCTGCTTTCTCTCTCTCCCCTTTCATTTTTTCCCTTCGTTTTATAACAAAAAAGAAGTCAGGAGGCGGGAAAAGTCGGGGTCGCGCTCGAGCGCGGCTCGACCGCTTGGCGGGCGGGCTACACTTTGCTAAACGCGCTTGAGCGCCCAACGGGCGCGCGGCGAGCGGGGCACATTCTGCCAAACGCGCTCGATCGCCCAGTTGGTGCGCGGCGAACGGGGCAGCTACTGGATTTTGCGCTCGCTACAGCGCCTCGGGCGCACAGCAGGTGCCACACGGCTGCTTGCTGAATTCGGTATTTTTTCAACTTTTTACTTTCAACCATCATTTTTCACAACATATTTGACCTCTTAATGATACCCATCATTCTAATTATTTTTAATTTTTACTTTTTTCGGTTCCGGGGCCTCACATTAGGTCTCGATCCCAATTACAAAACCATCCGATAAAAGCGTATGAACCACTCGGTTGAGAAATTGATCACCATCTACGAGGAAGTGAAGAGGCTACTCGATATGAGATTTATTAGGAAAGTTCAATATCCATACTAGTTGTCAAACATCATCCTCGTCAAAAAGAGCAATAAAAAATGGCAGATGTCCATCAATTTCATAGACGTGAACAAGGCATGCCCCAAGGACAACTTTTCGTTATCGAGGATCGACCTGCTGGTGGACCCATGTTTAGTCATGAGTTGTTAAGTTTCATGGATGATTACTCGAGTTATAATCAGATCATGATGAATCCAAAAGATAAAGAGCACACTTCTTTCTTGATCGATTAGGGCACCTATTGCCATAAGTTCATACCTTTCGGTCTGAAGAATGTCGGGATTACCTACCAACGACTCGTATAGAGGATGTTTGAAGCCCAAATTGGTTAGAACAGGGAGGTGTACATGGACGACATGCTTGTCAAAAGTAAAGCCACCGACAACCATGTTTGTAACCTAAGCAAGACTTTCAAAATTCTCCGGGCACACCAGATGAAGTTAAATCTGACTAAGTATGCATTCAGTGACTTTAGGAAAGTTCTTGGGCTTCATCTCTCAACAGGGAATTGAGGTGAACCCCAAGAAGAAAAAGGCTGTCGTCGACATGAGTCCATCTCGGACCGTGAAGGAGGTCTAGAAGCTCACCGGAAGGCTCATTGTCCTCTCTCGATTTCTAGCAAAATTCATGAAAAAGTACCTGTCATTCTTCAAAGTTTTGAGGGGGACCAAGAAAAATGGCTTCCAGTGGACAGTTGAGTACGAAGCAGCTTTTCGAGAACTCAAGGAGTATCTCTCAAACTCTCCTATACTAACTTCGCCTCAGGAAAACAAAGAGTTGTATTTATACCTGACAATCTCCAACATGGCGCTAAGCTTGGTCCTGGTTCGGCAATAGTTTGATGTGCAACAACCTGTGTACTACCAAAAAAATCCTAATGAACACTGAGACCCATTATCCATATGCTGAAAGGATTGCTCTAATCCTCATCTACTCTGCCAGGAAGTTGTGCCCATATTTTCGGGTGCACAAGATCATTGTCCTGACCGATTAACCACTTAAAGAAATCTTATAGAAGCCAGACACATCTGAGAGATTGGTCAAATGGGCTATTGAATTGGATGAGTTCAATGTGAAGTTCCGACCGCGACCTACCATAAAGGGCTAGGCCTCCACAAACTTCATTATAGAAATGGCGACCCCAGTTCCAAACGCATTTGACCTTGCCGAAGATGCCAACCAGCTAGGGATTCCGACTTGGACCTTGCATGTCGATGGGTCATCGACGCAGATCAGCAGTAGAGCAGGTGTGGTTTTGAGGATTCCGAAGGAGTTGAAGATGAAGTACACTCAAAAACCCTCAGATTCCCAACCACTGACAACATCGCTCAGTATGAGGCGCTGCTAGCCAAACTCCGACTAGCAAAGGAGTGTTTAACTAGATCCCTCGTTGTATACAGTGACTTTGAATTGGTCGTCAATCAAATTCTATGAAACTTTGATGTGCCAAACCTGATTGAAAAGTACCTCACTAGAGTGAGGGCTTGCTAGAGTAAGGGGCTTAACTCAAGTGATTGGCAAAGTCGAAGTAGTCCACATCTCAAGAGAAAAGAACTGGAAAGAGGATCAATTGGCAAAGGCGGTGGCAACAGTGAACCTGGAATAGTACACTAGAAACATGTGTGAAGTCTTAGCCATCCCAAGCATTAATGACCCCAAGCACGAAATGCTGCAAGTGGTTGACCACAATAATTGGATGACCCTGTGCAGAAAATACGTAACGAACGGCACCCTACCGAAAAGCCCGAAAGAGGCCAGGCACATGAAGAAAACAATCTGCTGATACACCATCATGGACGAGAGGTTATACCGTCGTGGGTACTCAACCCCCTACATGAGGTGTCTCACACCAGAAGAGACTGAGTACATACTGTGCGAGATGCACCTCAACATCTACAGTGGTGCATCTCGCACATCGGAAGCAAGAACCTTGCCTTTAAGATCATGCGGCAATGACTTTACTAGCCTTCAATAAAGGATGATGCCATGGAATTCATAAAGAAGTGCGAGAACTGTCAAATCCATGGAAGCATGTCTCATTAGCAACACACAAAAATGTAGGCCCTACAGTGGCCATGGATGTTTCCCAATGGGGGCTTAACATCCTCAGCCCTTTGCCCCTTGCGTCCAGGTAGAGAAAGTTTGTCATAATGGTATCAACTACTTCAATAAGTGGGTCGAAGCATCCGTATTGGCCCAGATCACGAGAAAAATGCAACAGAATTCATCTGCTGAAACATAGTATGCTAGTTTGGGATTTTCATGATCATAGTAACTGACAATGAGACTCAATTCACTGGTAAGCAATTTACCAAGTACTGTGCAAACATACGGATAAAGTTGGTTCACACTTCTGTCACCTACTCCCAAGCCAACGGGTAAGTGAAAGTCGCAAACCGCACGCTACTACATAAGCTGAAGACAAAGTTAGAGGATGCTGGGGGTTCTTGAGCAAACAAGTTGCCGTCCTTCCCATGGTCATACAGGACGATCCCAAGGGAGCCAACCCGCGAGACGCCCTTCGGCCTTTGTTACAGAACTGAGGCAGTCATCCCAATTGATGTCAAGTTTCCTAGCCTTCGAGTTGAATGTTTGACACCCTCAACAACTCCCAATAGCTAAGAGAGCACCTCAACCTGCTTAAAGAAGCCCCAGATGTAGCACGCCTGTGAACGGTAGCCTATCAGTAGTGAATCATGTGGTACTACAACAAAAATATGAAGACTCAATATTTCAAAGTAGGAGACCTAGTCCTACAGAACATAGAGGCAACGGGTAAAATTGCCAATAGGAATAAGCTCTCTTCGAATTGGAAAGGACCATTTCTCATCTCAGCAATCTTCCAAAAAGGGGCATACAAGTTACGCACTCAGAACAGCAAACTAGTCCCAAAGAACTAAGATGTCACCCACCTCAAGAAATATTACTAATGAGCCTCAACCAAGCCCAAGTAAGGTTGGCATGCATCATTCAGAGTGCTTGTAATATGTATCATATTCTCATTAATAAAATAATTATTCGGTCATATTTAATTGCCCATATGAATGCTTGTTTATTGTCTCATAAAATCAAGTGACCCAAACTGTCCTTAAGTCAGGTGAACACTCGTTCACTAGAAATGTAACCTTTAAACGGTCAGAAAACCTTAGTCCTGCTACTTAGTGACCCACATGAGGTCGAAATCTAAACCTCAGTCCTGCTATTGAGTGACTTATGCGCAGTCGAACACCACGACCCAAGGGCTTATAGCCGTAGAGTCGAACCACCCTATGAAACGGCCCCTAAAACCTTATGAGACTTTTATAGCATGCGTGTAGCAACCTCCTGACGAAGGAGGGAGCACCATCAGTTGACAAAAGTCCATAGGTTAGGACCAAACGCACAATAGCTACGACACCCTCCAATAGGCTGAGCACCAATGATCATGTGTGGATGACATCCTATGACACCACCTGTGCCCGACGACTGTGCCATGAAACCCAGCCGACCCTAGTGAGGCTCAATCACAAACGTGGAATGATGTCCCATCCATGGAAAAGAGCACCACCACGTAGAATCAAAGTGTTGCGGCATTTCCCCAAGGAAACGAGCACAATTGGGCTAATGCGCCCAAAACGAGCCCAGCGATGATAGCAACAACGCTTAGTTGGCAAAGCAAAAAAGAAAGAGGGAAATCAACCAAAGAAAAGCTTGGTAGGCAAGCATGAACACCAACAACAATGCCCTCAAAGGTCTACGTATTTCATTGCAACAATCAAAATGTACAAAGTGGGCCATATGTCCAAGAAAAATACAAAAATGGCCTACTGCCCGGAAGAAGGATGATACGGGGACTGGAGGCCCCCTAAAAGATGAGACAAAGATTCAACGGCATCACTTGCAGAGCTCATCAAATCTGACCGCTATCGAGCATTGGCATTCCTCAAATGAAAAATCAAGACCGGAAAGCCTTGGGCCACCAGATCCACTATGCACTGGTAGAGATTGATGCCAGCTCAATTCCTATGGTCCAAAGCCCGCCTAATCTCGTCCAGGCTAAGAGAGGTCATGAGCTTTCCCTTGATCTAGAGGATCTCATCCCGAAGGCAAGCACGACCCTGCTCCGACTCATGCAGCAAATCCTTGAAGGAGGAAATATTCACCCGAGCCTTGAACAATTCACATTTGGAACAAGACACCCATTCTGCCACAACTCTGAAACCCTCCCAGTGGACGTGGGTCTGGACCAGATGGTCGACAAAGGCAGCCAATTGGTGGACCCTCTCCTACAGCTGCAAGCAAAAACTTAGTTAGTCAAGTGACAATGAAAGTAATGAAAAGAAAAAAAGAAGGTGCGCAAGAAATTCCTCAGCCAAAGAAGGCCTCTCCAAGGGCAGACAACTTAATGCGGCCTCGACTCCTTCCAAGACCCCAGGCTTTGGGGGCTCAGAGCGAGGTGCTCCTATACCCTTCACGACTTCTTCGGTCCCTTCTGACACCAAGGCCTCGGCTTCAGAGGGCATAGAATGAGACACTTTCATAGTCTCCGCAGTGTCCTCGAGCTCCCCCGCCCCCAAAATCCCTAGCTCTAAGGGCTCAGGGAGAGGTTCCTCAACAACCTCCTCAGTAACTCCAATAGCAGGTCCAACCTCCATCTACCCTCGGACCTTGGCCTCCGAGGGATTATGGTAAGGCCTTTCGACAGCCTCTATAGCCCTGGCTGCCTCGACTGCCTCTAGAACTCCAAATTTTGAAGACTCAAAACGATGCACCTCGACAGCCTCCTCATCCCCAATAGTCTCGTCGACCTGTATCATTTCAGTTCTCGCCACCGCGTGGGCTTCATTAGTCTCCCCGGATCGGACGTCAACTACCCAGTCGTCATAAGGAGCCTCCTTAACAACAGTAGTAGGAAGGCATGGTATAGGCTCCTCGTGCAGGGAGATAACAGTACCGTAAACACCGGGGATCTTGGGCACCCTCTTGGTCACTCATGATCAATACGGGGGATCTGAAGGACTTACCTCCCTCGACCGACCCAACAGGCCTAAATGCCTGGCCCGACAAGGAAGCAAGGGCAGGAACCATCCTCCTCAAAAGCCTCCTCAACCTCCGCAGCCATTCTAGCATAGTTCGATCATCACTGGAAGAGAAGTCAGATGAGGTCTCCCACTACTTGGCAGCCCTATCGAATGGCTCCTAAATAACTAGCGCTCTAGGCCTCCTCCTGCACGTGACAAGGAGATCAAGGCTACATCAGCCCCCTCAGATTTAGGCTCCCGCTGGACCCCAGCAAAGGCTTCCGCGGTTAGCTAATAGCCTCTATCCCTGAAGGTATCAGTGTGTGCCAGAAAGAGATCCATCATTGGCTTCTCCTAATGCTTCTCCCAGTCTCCCACGATGGTAATGAGAGAAGCCCGCAAGTTACCCCATTCATTTGAAGGAGCCCACTTGAGAGGGACTGCAATATAAAAGTATCAGTCCATCCACTTCTTAATCAAGTCCGAATTCGCCCCTCGAAAGTGGAACTCCGGGCATGGGGATATCAAAATCCAATCCACACCCTAGTTAAAGCGCAAGATTACCTTCACTGACTTGATGCTAAATTTGCAATCATAATGATGGGTAAAGATGTACATAGAGAGCAAATACTGAACAGCATTGGGCTGAAGCCTCGTAATCAAGACACTCAGACCCGTCAAGATCTCATACAGCTCTATAACTACCAGAAAGCGAAGCCTTCCTTTTAAATGAGTCTCGTAGACATTGATGAACCTCTGCGGCGAAGAGTGCACCCTACAGTCTTTTCCCGATAATAGGTAAACCATGTCCCTCAGAATCTTGTACTGAGTGAGCAGCGACTCAACATCACGGGCTGTGAGAATGGATTGGATCTTGTCAACCTCCTTTGGATCTGTGAATGAAAAAGCGCAAAGGGAACATAGGTGCAAAGAGTGATTCAAAGGGAAAAGGGAAGTAAGGGAAATGGCGAACAGCCTAGGATTTAAATAAGCAGAAGCCCAGGTCCCAAACGACATTGCATGGGAAATTGAAGACTCACCCTCATAATGGTAGCAGCATGCGTCCAACCCATGAGGCAACACGACGTGTCCTTTCCAATCACCCATAATGATGGCCTGACACCTCATTTCCCTATACAAACGGCACCTCCTAGTCAGACTCGAGCTATCCAATCAATAGAAGGCACCCGTTCCAAGAAGACCCCACTTTCTAGATCGATGAACCTGACAACGTATGACCCTGGCAGGCTTGAGGTTGATCTGACCGACCTGTGTCCTGATCCCGTATCCGAAATAGGCCATCATGAGTCTGGATTGCCAGAAGAACGAGCCACTGATAGCCCACACAATCCATCCAAAGGCCATCTAGTAGCTTGAAGGCAGCATTAAGTTCAACGACACACATCATACAACATTGTTTAGAATAGTTGAGACATTTCATTGAAGATTCAGCATATACATTTGAAGGCGACTATCAACCTCAAAATACAAGAAGGCAAAAAGAAGATCCTATCTATGCCTGCAGCCTACCAAGGCGACCATCTCAGGGTCTTAAACTGCTTGGTCCGCCCAGTGTAGACCTTGACCTTTCCCTAGTAGTGCAAAGGGCCAAGATTCACCTCTAAGTTGGGCATCCTCATGCCAAAGGTCCACAAGCTTCCCCTACGTCCTCCTAAGCTTGTCCTCAAATGAGGCAATCTGATCCAAGGCTCGGGTGTGGGCCTTGGAGAGCCCTTACAATCTTACCTCGGACTCAGACAAAGCTTGAGTGAGACAGTTGATCCACTCCAAGCTCCACTGTGCCTCCGTAGTGGCAGCATCAACCCGGCACTCTAACTCATCCTGCCACACACGAGCAACCTCCTTGACAATGCAAGACACCCTCTTCCGCTGCCAAAACAAAAAAGGGATGATTAGGAGAAGGCTATGGAAAAAAGCAAAACCACAGACCACAAGAAAGCAAAAGCACTGCCTCCTAGAAAGGTGAACGTACTTGTCGAGAAGGCCTGGCAGACTCAAGACCTAGAGGTGCTCCCCGAGCCCTGGAGGGTTCAATGATTACAGCACCCGGGTGGTGCCCTTACTCAACAACTTCCCCATTCAACAGACCCTCTTCTCCAGCCTCCTTTGACGAACACTCGTCGTTGATTCCCCCTACGGACCAAGCTCCAAAGGAAGAGGAGGTCAATGCTACGTGCCCCATGGCAAGTAGAGTTGGAATATCGATAAGGTCTCCATCCGCCATTCAGAAAATAAAGTTGGAGAACGGTAAAGTGAAGACAAAAGTCCGTGTAGAAGCCGAGCGATGAAGAAATGGTTGGTGGCTAGCGCTCAAATAGCCAATGCCCCCACTAGGAACGACGTCATTTAAAGGAAACGAAGCAATACATGCTTTCATTCTAGTGGGCAGTGACGCGTCTTTTCAACGGCGCCATCACAACATATGACACAACGCCTCCTGGAGCATCGTTGCACTCAGACAATTGATTGAAGTGACGGTGGTGCAGCACAGTTAATGATGCCGTGACTCATCATTCATCATGCTGGAGAACTGATGGTTCATGATGTTAGTAGGCTCGAGGCAAATTTGACCGGCCATGTCTTAGTCGAGCATTGGGACAAGTCTCCACAAGTTGAACCTCTAGAAGATTGAGTGACCAATAGGTCCAAGCCATCAGACAAACTAGGCCTGAGTGGCCGAGGGCATCATCTAGACATCTCAACCATTCAAGTCATGCAAAAGAGCCAGAAGACACAATAGAAGACAGAAGAAAATGCCCAGTAATTCTACTCTTTAATTTCTTTTATAAAGTATAAAGTTTACATCAGTGAACGTACAAGGTAACAAGAAAAGAGAAAAATACATTGAATGACGACTTGACGGCATTCACCCAAAAATTGATTCAAGAAAGATAGTCTTTGGGAAGACAACCGCGACAAGAAACACCTCGCAGCTGTGTTCCCATGGACTATCTTCCCGTCGACCATACCAACCAAAGACCGAGTGCGCCAAAAGATTAATGGAAAGCCATCCCCTGCAAAAACAAGGCGTAAGACGCCGCCACCCTCACACGAGAGGCCTCCCAACTAGACATCTTCCATCGAGACTGGCAGTAGCTCTTGGAACTGAATAAGACCCAATGCGGCAAAGACCGCCCAATCCCGAATAGACTCTGGGTGTACCCCCACCAGTAAGGTGCAGAAGCGACCCCAACAGAAGGAACTGAAGGCAGGGCCACTTTTCCAAATCCGAGAGCACATTGAGGGGAATGCTTGCCCTTCGAAGCTCCTTGAGAGAAGGACAACCAGATGCTAGAACGAAGAAGATAATGATGACCCTATGACTGGACCACCCTTATTATGACATCAAAGAAGTTAAGGGAGGAGCATCACGACAAGCTTCAAGCATTTCTTCAAATCTCATAGAACTCCATCTGATCCTAGTGAGAGGTAGCGAATGACCCATGTCGGCTCCAAACTCTCACACCACTCAGATGCTGTGAAGGTGAACCATGAAGCAAAGCGCGGGAAGTCCCTTAATTTATAACCGAAGAGGAAGATCGACGAGCCATTAATGGGGAGTCACACCTGCTAGCATCGTCCACAAGAAATCAACAAAGAATCAATGCCAAACCTCAAAGCAGTGCTAAGATCTTTCCAAACAGAGCACTAAATCCCTGCATCCTTGTATAGAAAACTGTAAGGTGCTTGAAAAAGAAGCACAGCCCTCAATAATTGGCGCCAAAACATCTTGAGAAGGAACTTGTGAGTTGGCTCAGTGGGAGACATCCTATCATCCAACAAACTGAGAATTGGCAAGCCTAGTCACCAGGTATGGAGGGTTAGTGATGGGTCCTGCTATACCATGGGCCAATCCAAAGTAAAGCCTATCCACCAGCAAAACCCCATGAGAAGCGAGGCCTAGGAGGCCATGTAGTAGGACCGACCATGCAGTAGGCCTAGCCATGGCCAGCATGTAATCGGTTGGTGGAGATAAAGATTGGTCAGACCCAGTAGGCAACCCCCTACAGCTCAACCAATCACAACACGAGAATCTTTTAGTTCAACGATGACAGCCTAACCAGCGCAAATGGTGCTGACACAGTAGGCGCCTATCATTGGCAGTCAAAATCAACGCTCAAATGCGGGAATGGAAAATTCAGTTTGGTAGTGGTTGTGTGAGCAAACTAACAGTGTGTAAGTATATTGGCAGTGTGTGTGCAACTGACAGTGGGTGTGTATGTTTTGACAATGTGTATAACTAGCAGTGTGTATGTGTGGCCATGCGTATACATATATATATATTGGTGCGGGTGCATGCATGTATGTACAATGTGTAGTGTATATATATATATATATGTATATATGTATACTTGAGAGCACAGATGAAAGTGTAAGTGGAGGGCATTTACAGTTTCTATATGTTGTATTTAGAAATACATGTATTATATTGGTACGTGTATGTAGGTATATATGTATATTTTAGATTATAAGTTGGTTATAGAAAAAATTAATAGTGCTTATAATTCGATTGGAATCTTAAAAAATTAGTTGGGACATAATTCAAATAAAAATGGAGATTGTTGGCCTTTGTTCAGTTGTATCATATTTGTGAGTAATTTATCGTTTATGGCCTTAGAAATAAGTCTAGTAAATTGGTATTGACAACAATATTTGATTTAAATCCGTTAAACTGACATATGTGGCAATGTACATGTTATGAATTTGGATTAAAGTAGATCTAAATAATTATAATTTACAAAATTAAAAATTCCAAAATGATATGACAAACCCAATAAATTTCATGGAAACCAAATATTTACAAATCCCGAGAAAAACTCCCATATGATTAGTAAAAATAACAAACATGCACGAAGAAAACAAATATGTTAAATAAAAGTAGCATGCATTAATATTAAACTTCTAAAACGTCAGCAAAACTTATCAGATGTGAA
Source organism: Nepenthes mirabilis (assembly GCA_025585075.1). Classification (NCBI taxonomy): domain Eukaryota; kingdom Viridiplantae; phylum Streptophyta; class Magnoliopsida; order Caryophyllales; family Nepenthaceae; genus Nepenthes; species Nepenthes mirabilis. Next base: position 15,979 of record JAODPA010107359.1, read on the forward strand.
AACAAACCAAGAATAGGATATAAGGATACTTGTCTCAATTTCATATCAAGAAAATCCGATCAAATGATACTCCGATACCACTTTTCCTCTTCCTTTCTCCTCTTCCTCCTCTCTCTCTCCTCTCTTCCTCCTCCCACGCTAAAAGTCTGCACTATACCTAGCCACTGCTTAAATAATCAGCATGGTGCTCGAGTGCTGCCTCGGGTACTCTTCAAGCACTAGCTCATGGCTTTCAGCGTTTAAGTACCACTTGAGTGCGCCTCATGCGCCAATATACTACTCTGATTTCCTTCAAAATTTTACAATAAACAATTAATGTCGATACTTTTAATTTATCCAAAATAATATATAATTTTAAAATAAATCAACTAAGAATTGGGTATTACAGTATGGGAAGATGTTTGAATGTTAGAAGAATCGAGTTAAGTCTTCGGGTTAATAGTAGATTTAAATGTTAGTAGTATCGTTCAGAGACGCAGGACTTAGTAGGCCGATGTGAGCCAATGGGTTGATATTACCTAAATATTTATTGTGTCTCTGATTCTTTCCCCTTTTTTTTTAGTGATGACCTACTTTGTATTAGTTTTGATTACGTGAGTGCAATCCTTATGATCACTAAACGACATTTCTATCATTGTAATTATAAAACATTCTTTACATTAGACTCAATTATATGAGTATTTGGTTATTGACTTCCTATGGTTAAGATTAAGGATATTATATTAAAATACTACGGTATCAATGAATATCAAATCTACAACGCTTTAGTGTATTCTATAGTCATCTAATACTTATTTCTGTATCATAGTGGTGATGAAGTATATTTCCTAACGTGGTAGGATACTTATGGCCATATGATTATCGTAGAGCATGATATCGAGAATATCATGACGGGAATTACTGGGTTTAACATATAGAGATGTTATACGTACCTAGTTGAGTTAGATGATCAGTGCGCTTGTGAGATGTCTGCACCTAGTCGGGCAGATTCTCTATGAACCATGGATTCGGTCAGATGTCAAACTTTTAAGTATCAATTAACTCGTACAAGTACCCAATCGTTGCGGGAACATATGCAATCTTTAATTCACATTGGTAAAATAAGATCTAGGTGTTTCTTCATGATATCTTATTATTGATGATACCTCTTGAGATTGGGATTCAGAGATCCATAAGTTGTATACGGCAGAATTCATGTGGTTGGATTCTATGATAGTTAGATTCAGTGGAATCCATGATATTTATTACTATTTAGTGTTCAGGTCACTCACACTGACATCAGAACGAGGAAATCCTTATTTATCTTTTCATGTAAAATTTTGGGGGATTTTCATTTGTTATTGATTAATTTTATTATCTTTATGATACAATGGTCAATTATTACCTATCTTGCTTTTACTTTTGGGTTGTGATTATGAAAAATTGTAATTTCTCGAATAGAGTTAGATTTTATATTACTTTTACTGTCTTTATATCTTTGATATTCAATTTTTTTTTTTATCCAAAACAATATTTATTATTATTGTAATTTCTCGAATAGAGTTTTTTATTATTCCAAATTGAGTTGATTGCATAACGCTGGTTTGAAGGATCCAACTTTTGCGATAGGATTATCAAGTAGAGAGGATTATGGAGGCTAGTTGTTATTTTTTAATGGGAGACAAATGAGATATATTATTGACAAAACTTGGGTATTTTTTCCTTTGGGCTGCGACCGTGATCTTTACTAGTTTTTATTTTGAAATATTTACATGATGTATTAATGAATTGGTAGTTGTGTAATTAAATAATATTGCAATTATGATGGATAATTAATAATATTAAAATTTAAGGTTTTTTACGTAAATTGTTGGAGTTATATTTAATATTTAGGGTTAGGGTCACCATGGGATTTTTGACGAAAGCATGAGTGGACTATTTAACCAACGTGTTTTCTCTTATACACTATTCTATCTCTATTAGCGTGTGTTTTCTCACGTGAAGTAATTGCCAGGATGTTGATAAAGATTTTTCTCGTAAATTTAATCGTAATTTGGTTAATGACACATTCTTAACTTCTGTTGCGATTTCTCTTCCCTAGGAATTCTCGATCATTCGCTATGCGTCTTATCTAATTCCTCTTTCCAACCTCCTAGGAAGAGTTCTTTTAGATTTAACAACATTCTCGCTGGCTACCTGAGGTTTGTGGACATTGTTGAGGATGGTGGGAATACACAAATTATTGGAGTTCCAATATCCCAATTCACTGGTAAACTAGAGCAGGAAAAGAAAGGGTCTTAGGGGCTTTAATGATGAAATCAATGATTTGCCCAACGCGATGCTTATTGTTAGAAAAGCTTTGTAGAAAGTGCCAAACCTTGTTGCTTCTTTCACCAACTTCCTAGAGGCTTATTGAAGAGGAAGGGACTCTTAGACAAAGCAATCTAGCTGTGAGATTGAACCTTCTCTACACAAACAGAAAGTAAAATTGAGGTGGCTTAAGGATAAGGATCAATGCTATCCAACCTTCTTTAATTCAGTGGCTTTGAGAAACAATCGAAAGAGGATTCTTTCTTTAACCTAGGAGAATGGAGAGCCCACAACGAGAACGGAGAATGTCTAGTTAGAGGTGATTTATAATTTTATAAATTTCTTGGATCCTCTTCAGCTGGATGTAGGATGAATTTGGACTGTATTTCTTTGAATGTCTCTAAAGGGGTCCCTTTAATATTGGTTTGGTAATTTGGTTGCTCCAGTTACAATTGATGTTATTAGAGAATGAGTTTTCAACTTCAGAGATCATAGGGCCCCGGACCACATGGTCTATCAATTTTTTAGGAAATCGCAAGATACGACGGGCTCTCTTTTATGTGAAGTGATTATAGATTTTATTTTAAATCAGGAAAGCTTCTGAATTAAACTAACATTATCTCAATCTGTTTGATTTTTAAGAATTTTATATTAGCTAGGATCTCTAACTTTAGACCTATCTCACGTTTTAATGTTTTGTGTAAAATCATTTCTAATATTATTACCAATTTAGTGTCTATATGCATGTGGAATCTGATTCACAAATCCCAATCACCTCCATTTATGGTAGGAGTATTAAGGATAATATTTTGCATTCTTAGAAATTGTTACATCATTATCATTTTGAATGGAGGTGTACCAAGGTGCGTTGTCAAGATTGACTTCTATAAGGCATATGACATGATGGAGTGGGACTTTGCCCATTTGATTACACGGGCAATAGGATTTTTTAGACCAGATGATCCTTTAAGTAAGTCAATGTATTCTACGCCCTCTTTCTCTATTTTCTTAAATAAGGAATCAATTGGTTTCTTTCATGAGAAGATCAAGGCGATCCGCTGTCTTTTTATTTATTTATTATAGTGATGGAAAATTTGCATTACATTATACCAATTAGAACTCACTTTGATAGAAGGTTTGGCCATCATTGGAAGTGTCAGGCTACAAAGATCATGATGCTCTCACTTATGGATGATTTGTTGCTTTTTTTGGCAGGCTAACCTTCATTTTGTTTGCACTCTTAAGGAGTGAATTTTGTTATCTATGGATACTCAAGCCTTTCACCTAATTCAAAAAGGAGTGAGATCTTTTTGTTGTGGCTGTGAGGTATCCATGGTCATGAATATCTCTTCTTGTCTTGAATTTCGCATTGAACAGCTACCGATGAGGTATTTGAATGATCCTCTTATATCCAGTAGGCTCAAGATGGTAGATTATAAGCTTATTCTTATGTGTATTTTGCAATATATCACAGCTCGGAATGGTCGAGTGTTTTCCTTTGCCTGAAGACTTTAACTCATTAAATATATCCTTCCTTCCATCCCCAGTTTTGGGAGGAGATTTTCATTGTTCCGGTAGGTATTTTTAATCAACTTGTCTTGCTTCTTTGCACTTTTCTTGTGGTTAGGTCCTAGGGATAATTGTGGTATGGACAAAATTGCATGGGTTGACATTTATAGGCCGAAAGAGGAATGGGGATTTGGCCTTCGTAGTTTGAAGGCTTCAAATAGGCTATCCTTACTTGACAGTTGTGGCATGTTGTCTCGACTAGGAGTTTGAAGACTTCAAAAAAGATGCCTATTGTCACTTATGTCCTTAGTAACACCCACTAGAGTTTGAAGAAAATCTTTAGTGGTATATTTAATTACTAAAATAGAATAAGA
>JAODPA010107370.1:0-20148 GCA_025585075.1 Nepenthes mirabilis
GAGGAAACTCTGCCGGATTTTCTGTAGAGTCCATAGGTTAATTATGGGCTTTAGGGTGTGCTTAAGCATTGACGGAGGTTATTCAATGGAGAATAATCCGTTCCGTCACACCCGGTCTCCTCCCAATGGATGGGAGATCGACACTTCCTACCATAAAGTGCTTCGGAGGGAGCCATTCCGATACTCGCTTGGAAATTATTGTTATAATCGAATTCGGCCAGCGCTAGAAAATCATCCCAATTCCCATGGACCTCCATACCGAAGCTCGAAGCATATCCTCAAGTATCTGGATCGTCCGCTAAGACTGGCCATCCGTCTGAGGATGATACGCCATACTAAACTTCAGGTTCGTCCCTAACTCCCAATGCAAGTTCTCCCAAAATTTAGAGACGAACCGTGGATCGCGATTGGACACAATTGATGCCGACATGCCATGCAATATCACGATCTCATTGATGTACAACTGTGCCAGACGATCACGGGAGTCGTAGTCCGAATAGCTATAAAATGAGCCGACTTCGTCAACCGGTCAACAATGACCAAGATCATATCATGATTCCTCGGAGTCCTAGGCAATCTCGACACGAAGTCCATCAAGATGTCCTCCCACTTCCAGCTGGGGATGGGTAGGGGCTGTAATAATCTAAAAGGCTTTCTCCTCTCAGCCTTCAACTGCTGACAAACGAGACATCGATTAACGAAAGCCACTATCTCTCTCTGCATGTTCCTCCACTAGAACATTTTCCTCAAATCCTAATATATCTTGTTTATACAGGGATGAATTGTGTACCGAGTCCTATGTGCCTCCTTCATTATTTCTTCTTTCAGTTCCTTAACATCTGGTACACACAACTGCTTTCGAATCTCAAAAATTCATCGGCACGCACACCAAAATCAACTCGAGAGTCTCTACTGAGATCCCCTACAATATCCATCAGAAAGGGGTCACTCACCTGCCATTCCTTAATCCTCTAAAGGATCTCAAGCTGAACCTGCAGAAAGGATAACATCATCCAATTACTCTTAGCGTAGCGCTAGATATAGCAAGACTTCAAACAGTCTAACAACTCCATCTGCTTAATCTGCATGGTTGCCACCAAATAGGTTTGGCGATTGAAGGCATCCGCGACCACATTCGCTTTCCCCGGTCGATACTGGATCTCACAATTGTAGTCCTTTAGAAACTCAATCCATCGCCACTGCCTCATAGTTAGCTCCTTCTGCGAGAACAAATACTTAAGGCTCTTGTGGTCGGAGTACATTGGGAATTTCTCGCCATAAAGATAGTGTCTCCAGATTTTCAAAGTAAAAACCACCACGGCTAACTCTAAGTCATGGGTCGGATAGTTTTTCTCATGAAGCTTCAACTGTCGAGACCCATAAGCCACTACTTTTCCCCTTACATAAGAACACATCCGAGTCCTGTTGGAGTAGGTCACTCCATTGTGGATGATTCAACAAACCGGTGTGTCATCGGAGGATTTGTGGACAACAAATCCGGAGAGTAGTTTTCGGTCAATGTCCCGTTGATCGGAGGAGAACAGTGGAGGTGGACGGCAAGCTGAATCCGATCAACATTTGTTAACCGTCTATGGGCTACAGGAGTGCTGTTGGATGGCAGACGGGTAGCAAGACGGTCAACGGAAGGTTGACCGGATGGCTATGGAGGACGGTCAACAGAAGGTTGATTGGATCGGGTCCACGAAAGGTTGACCGGATGGCTATGGATCTGGTCAACAGAAAGTTGATCGGCTAAGGTTGGAAAGGAAATCGGGAGAGGATTTCCTGATAGTATTTTTGGAGTAGAAAATACTGGAGCGCCTTTGGGTTGCTGGTCAACATGTTGACCAGATGGGAAGGAAGAATTTATCAGTTGGTATTACTGGTATGGAATCAACCAAGGAACACCGGAAGACTTTGTGATAGCCAATGGGCACAGACGGCCAAGGGACTTGACTGCAATAATAATTGAAGACGTTGTGGACAGCTAGCAATAAATTGTTAGATAGCAGAGTAGGTAGCAGACCTGCTGCGCATACATCGTTTGTGCAAGCAGTAGGTTGCAGAGTTGGTGGATAAAGTTGATAGCAGGTTGCATAGCAAGTGGCAGGCATTCGACCACACTCAACCTACCTACTGGTTGAAGGCCTCCAGGCAGACCATCATATATACGCATGCTGGGCATGCAGTGGTGTGTGTGAGAGTGAAAGAAAGCATCCGAGCACGGTAAAGTGTAAGGAGGAAAAATCCAAGGGTGAAGGCACAAGAGAGGAGTGCACCACCAGTGAGAAGGAGAAGAAAGAAAAATAGAGAGTAAAAGAGTGGAGTGTTTTCCATTTACTTGGGTGAGGTTTTTCTTTGTTATTCTCAAGTGTGTAGTGAATACTCCATCTTGGAGGTTTGTAACCTATTTTTCACATAGTAGATTTACTGTCGACTCTTCTCTCATGGTTTTCCCTAGGTTCATAAGGGTTTCCATGTAGAACAGCGTGTACTTCTTCTTCCTTTTTCCCTTCACTGTGTATCATTCTGTCCGGACGCCCCTTTTTGCCCCAACATGTCCCACTTTAGATGCATCGCAATACACCTCGAACCCACCAGAATTATCAAGATGAGTTAGAATTGGGGCAGTTATCAACCGATCCTTCAGCTCTTGGAAGCTTTTGTCACACTTCTCGGTCCAGGTGAAACTTACCCCCTTCTTTGTCAGGTGAGTGAGGGGCAAGGCTATCTGAGAAAAATTCTCCACAAAACGTCAATAATAGCTAGCCACCCCCAAAAAGCTTCGAACTTCAGACACGGTTGTCGGTCGACTCCAATTGACCACCACTTCAATTTTCTGCGGGTCCACTGAGATGCCTCCATGAGAAATTACATAGCCTAAGAACACCACCCTATCAAGCCAAAACTCACACTTTTTCAACTTCGCGAACAACTGATATTCCCAAAGAGTTCGCAGCACAATTTTCAGATGCCCTTCATGCTCGGCGCGATCCTTGGAGTAAATCAGAATATCATCAATGAAGACCACAACAAACTTACCCAATAATGGCTGGAAGACCCGGTTCATCAGGTCCATAAATACGGCTGGAGCATCACTCAACCCAAACGGCATCACCAAAAATTCATAGTGACCATACCTCATTCGAAAAGCCGTCTTCGCAATATCCCCCTGCTTAATACGAAGCTGATGGTATCCCAACTGAAGGTCAATCTTGGAATACACTAAGGATCCTTGCAATTGGTCAAAGAGGTCATGAATCTGCGATAGAGGATACTTATTCTTGATTGTAATTTTATTCAACTCACGGTAATCTATACATAACCTCAAGGCCCCATCTTTCTTCTTGACAAATAGGACCGGAGCGCCCCACGGCGATACACTTGGCCTAATGAAACCCGTATCAAGCAAGTCCTGCAACTGCTATTTCGACTCCTTTAACTCAACAGGAGCCATGCGGTAGGGGCTTTCGATATGGATGCCGATCCTAGCACGAGATCAATCCCAAATTCAATCTCACGATGTGGTGGCAGGGCAGACAACTTGTCAAAAAACATGTCCTCGAATTCATACACCAGCAGAATGTCCTTTACGGATAAATCCCGACTTTCCACCATACTAACATAAGCCAAAAAGGCCTCACACCTGCTATTCAATAAATGGAAAACCTGTAGAGCCGAAATAAAACTAGATGGCTCCGCCCTCCGAACTCCTTGAATATAGAAAGGTTCGCAATCCGGGATAGCAAAGTCCACTCTTTTGTGGAAACAATCAATAGTGGCGTGATACTTAGACAGCTAATTCATATCCAAGATAACATCAAAATTATGCATATCTAGAAGAATCAAATCAACGGCCAAAAGAAGTCCCTTCACCGCCACAATACACCCCGGGTAGGACACATCGGTCACAATAGAAGACCTAGTGGGCGTGAAAACAACTAAAGAAAAATCAAGGGTCACGGGGGAGGGTGCAATACAACAAGCTAGCCGAGGAAAAATAAAAGAGTGCATGGACCGAGAGTGAAAATGGACTGAGCAAGAAATACCACAAACTATAAGTATACCTTCCACCACCTCATCTAATACTCTGGCCTCGCTAGCAGTCACTGCAAAAGCTTTACCCAGCACTGCTGGCTTCGAAGCCCTAAACCTCGATGCCTGAGCGCACTTCCTGACTCTATACCCCCACTTGGCCACAAGTGAAGCAAGTACCTGTGACGGACCGGCCATATTCTACTACATACGGCCACCGTCGAGCCTAGTCCTTACGTCCTATTCAGCATAAATATTAATTTGGTGGACATAAATTTTCTTTTCTTTTATATATATATAACATTCATTTCGAACACAAGATCGTTTAATGCCGAACTCCTTGAGTTGGCCATCACAGAGTTAAGTTTCACACCTGGTCGGCCAACGTTCAGGTTGGTCGGCCAACGTTCAGGTTGGTCGGCTACAAATACATTGACATGATATGAGATGCTACTGAAAATATCAACCTCATTCTTCCATATAATAATTACGGAAACATGCTAATATCCACAAATTTCTTTACAGGGGAACTGCTTTACAATTTCTTCTCAAAACATCAAAAGAAAAGTGCATCAATTCTCCACTAATCAGCTCCGGCCAGCAGCTGTCTAGTTACTTTATACAACTCTACTCGATTTCGTCCTCCATAAGCTTCCCATCATCTGAAAAATGGCAAGGGTGAGCTATAAAGCCCAGCAAGGTACCCACATGTAGAAAACATTAACATACATATAATCGAATCAAAGTAGGGGTCCATAACATAAACTTAGCATGTGAAAAGTTATCATATCAGTTCTTCTTAAGTTCATAAATCCTTGTTCTTCTTCTTGTTATCTTTTCTTCAAAAAAATCATAGGAAGCCAAACGAAATACTTATCATCTTTAAGGACGACCAGACGAGAGCAGACAACATCGAGGAAGGGTTGTGTGCTACCCCACAACCTAGAGCCGTATCCTCTCATTATGCTCCCCGAGGCGGGAGGTAATGCCTTTAACCCGGCATATGGGGCCGTAGTCTGAAAGCCTTATGCCACCAAAAGTCTCCCCCGTCGCCCAGGAGGTAGTCCTCGAGTGTCACTCCAATATCCTTCATCCATCATTAACAGCAAGTTTAATAAAAACTCGGATATTGGTTCATAACTTTTAATAGCCATCTATCATAGTTCAAAAGTCGGAAGTCGTAGAATTCCACTTGTTGTCCGGATTACATACATTTTTCCTTATTCTTAAAGCCTTTTGTCTTAACTTCAGCAATTGAAGTCCGTAAAGCCTTTCCTTTAACGTCTTAAAATTGAAGATCTTCTTAACAAAAGCTGGAGTTCTTTTTGTCAAAAGCCGGAGTTTTTTTCATCAAAAGCCAAAATTCTTTTTGTCAAAGGTTGGAGTTCTTTTCATCAAAAGCCAAAGTTCTTTTTGTCAAAAGTTGGAGTTCTTTTTCAACAAAAGCCGAAGTTCTTTTTGTCGAAAGCCGGAGTTCTTTTCATCAAAAGCCAAAGTTCTTTTTGTCAAAAGCCGGAGTTCTTTTTCATGGGACAAAATCCGATTTCGAAACATACTCTAAGGCCGGTTTCAATTTCATGGGACAAATTCCAATTTCAAAATACATGCTCTTAGGGCTGGTTTCAATGTCGTGGGACACTTGCCGAATACCTTTCTTTTAGCAAAGCAAGCGGTCGTTTATCAAAAGCCAAAGGTCATATATCAAAGCCGAAGGTCTTTTCTCAAAAGTCAGAGGTCTTTTATCAAAATTCGGAGGTCTTTTTCTTAAACATGCAATATCGAAGTTCATGCAGATCGACAAATAACCATACTTCATGCATAAAGAAACTAAACGTCATGAATAACAGGCTTCTTTTAAACATACGGTTAGTAAAGATTCTTTTTTAAATTAAACGATCAGAACAAATATCATACATACTGTAACATGAGTTCATCAAAAATCAGACATACTTACGTTGTAAATATGCATATACTTGCATTACAAATATGATATTTAAAAGGGTGAATACACTTGCATCAAATCATGAATTTAAGGGGGGGACACTTGCATCAAATCATGAATTTAAGGGGGGTACACTTGCCTGAATTCCTTTACTTTGCCTTGAGATTCTGGTTTTTCCTTCACTAGACAATTCTATCGAGAGCCTCTTCCTAACCCCTTTCCTTAAGCTTTTGCTTCCTATTTATAGGACTTTGGGTCTGACGGTAGTAGGTAGGGCAGGTAAACCACTCGGGGGTGGTTGGGAGTAGGTTACCTACTCAGACATGGTTATTTCTGACTCTACTTTTGGTAAGGGGCTTTCTTTATTATTTCCGATCAACTGGTCTTGACCGGATTTAAGTTTCTCCTTTGCGTTTCCGATCAACTAGCCTTGACTAGTTTTAGCTATTTCTTCCCACACATTCCAGTCAACTGTCGTTGATCGAATTTTACTTACCTTTAATAATTCCGGTCAAGGGGTATTGACCGGATTACTTTCCTATTTCCCTTACTTCCGGTCAACTATCGTTGACCAGATAAGACTTTCTTTTACGCTTTTTGGTCAACAGACGTTGACCGGATTACTTCCTTTTTCTCACGCTTTTCGGTCAACAAGTGTTGACCGGATTACAATCCTCAACTCATCTTTCGGTCAACAATCATGTAAATCTGGTCAACTTAACTACCCCATCTTGCCTTCTAGTCTTATAATTGCTCCCTTCATTACTTTCGGTCAATTGACGTTGACCGGATAAGTACCCTTCATATTTTCGGTCAACTAGCATTGACCGGATAAACTTTCTTTTACTCATTGATAATATTGACTTAATGATCGGAATTTTCTATGATTTAGAATCTGGGCCGTTACAGCACCCGTCAACCTGGGACACTGTCTACCCTCATGTATTCTTCCACAGTGCTGACATGAACCCACCGAAGCCTGAGAAGATGATGAAATCTGGTCACTCCTTTGACCACTTTGTACAGAAACCGACTGTCTTGGCTTCTTGTACGGTCTCCCCGAACTAGTTCCGGTGCTAGCACTTGTCCCGCTCTTACTAGTCGACCTCTTTCTGAAAAACTCTTCCTTTGCATGCTCTTGCTCATAAATCAAAGCCCGATCTAGCACATCAGCATAGGTGGCCAATTTAAGGGTTGCCAGTTGCTTGCGAATGTCATCCCGCAAGCCCATTAAGAACTTCCTAGTCCTCCTTTCTTCATCTTTGACCATATGGGGAGCAAACCGCGACAACTCTGAAAATTTGGCGTCATACTCCGCCACTGTCCGGTTCCCTTGCCTTAGTTTGAGAAACTCCTCTTTCTGAACATGGAGGCTAGATGGAAAGTATTTCTCTAAAAATATATCCTCAAACATCTTCCAGGTAATTTCAGCCTCCGATACCCCCAATGCTCTTTTCCTCATCTGCCACCAACGGTGAGCCTCACCCTCCAGCCAGTAAGACGTGAACAGCACCCGGTCCTCCGTTGGGTATCGGATCACGGCAAATACCCTCTTAAGGCTCTCCAACCACAAATCTGTCTTAAGTGGGTCAGGATCTCCCGTAAACGCCGGCACTCACTCCTGGAAGAAGCGATCATAAGTGAATTGCTCCGGATTAACAGGAGCCTGAACAGGAGCCGGAACGGGAATAGGGGCCAGATGTCACTGCTCCATATTCTCTATGATATTCATGAGACGCCCCAATAAATTCAAATACTCAGCCTCTCGATCTCGAGGTGGCTCATCCCTTAGCGAACCTTGACGTCTAGGCGGTATTGTCAACTTTAGAAGTCACTACTGAAAAAGAAACAACAAAGGTTGAGCCAAAGGTTTAACCGTCCCCAACGATATTACCAAACACGATAACACTTATACAATTTAAAGAGAACATTCAAAATGAGGGTGTTTACTTATCCTAACTTTTCCTCGTTCACTAATTAGGCCTTAACCTATTCTATCCTAGCCTTCCGCATAAATTTAGATTCATCCTAATGCATCCTTTCTCAGATACCAACTGTGACGGACCGGATTTTTTTTATCTCAAATAACTTCCGTCAAGGATAAAATAAACTAGAATTCCTAATTAAAAATTATTATATTCTGTAGAAAATTGGGTAGAGTTCCGTTTGTAAATCGAGCATTTGCCAAAAATACAAACACCTGCAAATCAAACCTGCATAACAATCTACAATCATCCACAAAACTACAAGTCTTATTGTTCAATATTCTATACAGGATCTAATCGCCGTATCAACCGAGACGGTGCCAACATTATAACTCCAGTATAATGCCGGTGGGGAAGGATGCCAACTAGGAACCTCGATCATAGCCACAAAAAGAAGGACCTGCGGAAGTATAAAAGAAACCACAATATACAGCGAAGCTAATTCATCATTCATCCATACTAAACATCATATATCATCATCATACATGTTTTACACAGTTTACAAAATATGGCCAAAATTCCTGTTTCATATACAAAAATAGCTAAGTCCTATGCCCCGCGTGCAATATCAGCTGTCTATCGCACCTCTAGGATCTACTCTGACTCGTCGGGCATCAGTGTGTTCATGTCTGAAAGACACATATATAGCAAGGGTGAATGTAAAGCCTAACAAATGAAATCATACACCACTAACTACAGTAATATATAGGAAAGACAATAAGTGGGTTAGGAAAAATCATATAACTTGGACAAAAAAAGCATGTGAGGAGAGGGAGCATCGGGAATCATTTAGTTCACATGTTTGTTCTGGTTACGTTCATTCACTTTCATTACTTTCATCAATCTTTGCGGACCCGAGCTAGTAGGTCGTACTAATCAATGATGTGAGAGGATGAGGAAAAGAATGTGTCTGCCACACATTCTAAGGCCGGCTACATTTTAGGTCTGCAGCACTCGACCATCGACTACATTTTAGGTCTGCAGCACTCGACGATTGGCTACATTTTAGTGCTGTAGCACTTGACCATCGGCTACATTTTAGGCCTGCATCACTCGACCATCTTAATCGCCTCATATCCCCCGGGGACCAAAGCAATCCTCGTTCTTTCAGAGCAGCATCCTAAAGCGTACCTTACACACCACCCACTCCCAAGAGCGGTTGGAGTATTCCTTGGGTTCCCACCATGATGTACACGGTAAGCTAAAGGATACTACCCCTATGATCCGTGATCCTAGTTTCAAGATTAGTCTTAATCCTTGAAGGAAAATCTACCATTGCCGTACATAATCTCAAACCAAAACATCACATTCCCATTACTTGTCTCAAATCGGGAGACTAAATCCATCACTTTATATTTTGTGGATTCCCTTCCATTTACTTATTCGGTTCCTTTCTTTTGTTTGGAGTTTAGATCTTTCAACTCATAAGAGAGCTTGATTATACTTACCTTCACCTTAGAAGCCCCCGGGACGCATTCCCCTCGCTCCCGGTGCACAATTACACATTTTAGAGCTTACGATTTAACATAGCATTCATTAATACGTTTCCATTACAATTGAAGAGAGCTAAAGCATGCATACCTACCTTCCAATTTCGGAGGAATATTGTTAGGCCACTTTTAGAGGGCTCGGATGCCCCGAACGGATCAAATTTTGCCGAATCGATCGTCCGGTCAACACGTACTTGCTTTTGGGATGCAAGGATTCATATTCTAGAGTCAATTCAACATTTTATGAAGGTAAAAACATGTAATTTTCACTTCATGTCTCAGGTGAACAGTGTCAGCGCCCATTTAGAGGGCTCGAACGCCGCGAACAGGTCGAGATGTGCGAAATAGATCGCGCGGCCGACATATATACACATTTGGGATGTAGGGATTCACATTTTGGGATCAATTTAACAAAACAAGGGGCGGAAATAAGAAACCCCAATTTCCCGTAGGTTAGGGTTTGACGATACTCCACCAGATGGATCGGTTAGTAAATCGGACAATAAATTACATAATTCTTGGTCTCAAGTTATGGGTACCACATTTTTCATGGTTTGGGTCGGTGTCAAGACGAAAATACCTAACAATAACCAAAAAATATCGGAAGAGGAAAGTTAGTAGGTATGAGAACACTTGCATCAATGCGTGCTATCACTTTCGTAACTGGCTCCCGGGCAGATTCGGACTCTATGGCTCGATCTCCTCCTTTCTCTCTCTAAAATCGATGCTCTTTCTCTCTCCTCCTTTCCGAAAACCCTCTGGAAAATGAAAAAGTGGAAGAAATGCGAAGCAGGTCGCGTTTTTATACCACTCGGGGTGCTCGAGCACCGAGCGAGTGAGCGGCAAGCACAGCCTCGCTGCTGGACTACCCTCAAGCGTGCATAAGCACTCAACGGGCGGGCAAGCTACTGGATTTTACCACTCGAGCGCCGCTCGAGCACTCAGTGGGCGGGGAAGCTACTGGATTTTACCGCTCGAGCTCCGCTCAAGCGGGCAGCAGGTGCGGCCTGCTACTTGCGTCATTGCTTTTTACGTTCGAGCGCACAGCAGGCGTGGTCTGCTGGCTGCATTCCGACAATTTACAATCCGATTTCCCTTCCGATACGCATACTTATACATTCAATAGGTTTAGTATTAATTATTGTCACGTTGATTTCTTCGTATTTATTGTATTTTAGACCCGAAACCTCACACTACTAGTTGAGAGGGCGAATAATCGAGAATAGATTATATTTTGCACATAATCAGTGGCCAGAAATAGTATAGCTACGTATTAATTTTTGGATGGAATTATCCTTGATTACCATCATAACGTTTTAAGGCATGCCAAAGAACTTTATTTGACTGTACTACAGTCCTAAGTCCGATTTTCTTACCAATTTAACAGAACTGAAAATATTCTTATCCTTATCTCTTAACTCTTAGCTCATTATGCCTCGAGGGCTAGTCAAACTCATATAGATAAACTTTCAGATAACTTTAGAACTTTCTCAGTAATTTAATAGTGCTGTTCCATGTAAAATTTTCAAATAAAAATCATTACATAAACATTAACATTTTACAAAATTACATTTACATATCAAGATTTAAGGAACTTAAACATCAAATCCCTAATTTTCATTCTAGGATTTCATGCAAAGCGTCCAGACATAAATCGAACACTGAACGCATGCTTAATCATGAAATCAAAGGCGTAAATCATGATACATATGGATAAATATGAAATCTATCTGTAAAATTTAGAGAAACATGCACTATTCACATCAAACCATGAAGGAAAGGGGTTTTAGGGCATAAAAATCAAAATTAAGATATTTAAAAGTAGTAAAAATGGAAGACAATGTTCGAGGTACACTTCCTTAGCCCGGTTTACCATTTTTCTTACTCTGATTAGACCAAAATTGACGAAGAATCCCTTCTTTTTCACTTTTCTCTTCTCCCTCCTTCGCTGCTCTGTGTCGTGCCTCGTTTCCTCTCTCCCATTCCCCTTTTATAAACAAAAACAAAATCAAGTCGGTGGCTAAAAATCAGGCTCATACTCAAGCGTGCGGTGAGCGCAAGTCATCAAGAAATGGCGCCCTCTGGGTGGCTCGAGCGAACAGCCAGCCTGGACCAATCTGTTTTCAGCGCCTCCTTGGGTGCTCAAGTCAGCGGCGTGTGTGGGCTCTTTCGGAGCAATCTGATTTTGGGGCTTGCTGTTAGGCTTGAGCCAGCAGCGAGCCCAGCTTTGCTGTTTGCTGCATTAAGCTATTTTTCTAATTTTCTAAATTGTACTTATTCCATACTCAATTACATTAAATTAATTACTAGAATTTACTATATTTTAGAAACTCAAACTTTATAATCCTCCCCCACTTATAGAAATTTCGCCCTCAAAATTTAACAAATCTCAAATTTTTTTAATCGGAGGAAATCTTTCTAACATTCCTAAGTTATTTCTTCAATTAAATGATTATCCTAGGAAACCTCATGCGTCCAAATCTCCTTGATCTTTCGTTCTATACTCATCTAAATTCATCAAATCCAAAGGCAAACCCAATTCAATAACTACTTCTCCAACTCAGTTTGAAACTCCAACGGTCAGAGATCATTGCTTCAGTTTAGACTCAACCTCGAAAGTAATCATTCCTACTGAGCCTCAAATCGAACCTTAAAATATATGGGTACACTACAATTTCACTGCACAACTCTAATTAATTTTCTAACTATGAACCATCTGATTATAATCCACCACCAAATCCAATATAACTTGACACCTGTAATTCTTCAATCAAGTTGATTAAGATTTTGACATAAACCTTAAATTACAATCAAACCCCAAATCAGAAATACTTTATATCCTCATTAATTCATTGATATGTCTTCAAACCGGCATCTTCTTAAGATACAAAATCCATATTGACAAGAATGGCTGATTTAGAAGAAATTTAACAAATACTTATATGTCTTTGAAATACATGGCCATTCACTCCTAACTTCTTCAATCACATCAAGAGACTCATGGAAATTATGAGCCTATACACACTTCCACTGTTCTATCTAATCATTTATATTATGGATCCCAGATCTTCTTACAACTCATATCTATTGGCTCATATACGAAACTCCCAAGATATCGATACCACGAGGGCAAAAGCCCACAAATCTTTAAATTATCGTCAGATTAAACTACAATTGTAAGAGTCTCCCAAGAATTTGATATAGCTTTAGGTTATCATCCAAATCTCAAAACCTAATTACTAGCAACCCCAAGATCTCGCTGGCATACCGATGAGTACACAACCGTAAGGACTTCTTATTTCAAAATTTCATAACTCCAATCCTTCACACAATACCACATTTTACTACCTCAATATTTGGCTTACTCGCGATTTACCTTTGACTTCTCCTAAGAAACACCAAAGGCATATCAAATCTAAGATCCCTAACATCATTTGCCAGTACTGGGGTCCATTCTCCTCAAAGACATCGAGGTTCATCTTTGAAATCTTTAAACAGATTTTTCCACTTACAAGATCGTAGGATCATCCTTCCTTAATGAATAAACTATTTTAGCCTTTAAAAATTATTAGACGAAAGCTATCTCCAAAGGCACTACCCACAAGTTATCAAAACGAAAACTTCAATTAGAAATTTTGACCTCCGGTGGAATAGCTCTAACTATGGACTTCTCTTTCACTCATTCCAAGTACAACCATCCACATACAAACAGAAAACATAGTCCTAAATTTTTCTCAAACACATCTCATTACATATTTTATTCCTCATTTAGGATACATTTCCTCAAACCTTCAAAATCAAGGGAAAACCACTATCCTTATAAACAACACCTATAATTCCTCAAGGTAAGGAACTCATCGGCTAATCCCGACTATGGGCGAAATAATTTCAATCATAAGTTCCTCCCCCACTTATATTAAGGGTAGCCACCTATTCAAAACATTGTATCCTACTGTAACCTGCCAAACCCATCAGGGGTCAACCTAAATAAAATAACCAACAATTTACCTTTAATTCTTCGAAGGCAACCTTCGCATATTCCATTCTTATAAATACGGATCGTTTCTATACCAAATGCCTTATGGCTCTACGATTCTTGGGAAATAATTGTCCAATCCTAAGGGGACCATACACCTTTACAACATCAATTGCTTTTCCCAATTAGCCATCACTTTATTCCCACAAATTCAAATCATACTATCAAATACGCTGACTGTGACGGACCGTATGTTCTGTTGAAAAGCTGATAGAGTTTCCTTTGTAATACGGCCATCCAACTGTACAAAAACCTATGAAATATCCTATACAACACATAATACATCCAATAATCTCAATCTCTGACAACCTGCAACAATCACAACACGACTCTACACAGGATCCCAATGCCACATGCTCCATATAGCATTTCCTCAACTAAATTCGCCTTCTTTCCCTCCGATGAACATTTGACTGATTGCTTTCCATAATTCATAAAATCCATAAAAGAATAAATAAATTACAACCATGGGACAACCTAAAACTTTTAGAGTAAATATAATGTAGCATATAACTCATAGAGAAATATAAGTATTCATGAATCTCAAATTAAATAAAACAAAAATTAAATCTCCATAAATAAAAGAATATCTTCATCCACATTTGAGGGTGCTTCAGTGTCCTGAACTGTCACCATAATTGCTTTGGCTGAAGTGGTAGGCTTTCTTCCTTTCAGCCTCTTGGGTAAGGAACACTCCTTAATCAGATGGCCCTATTGATCACAATTAAAATGAGCCCCTGTCTCTCGAAAATAAATTTCTCCCAAATGCTTCTTTCCACAATGATTACAATTTACCACTGATACTTGGGAACCTGACACTGACTGAATTTTGATATTACCTTTCCCTTTATTAGACGCCTTTATCTTTTCAGCAGGCTCTGGGGATTGCGAACCAGATCCCACATTAAAACTCATCTAACTAGCTGGTCTCTTAACAAAAATTTTCTGAACATCAAGTTCTCTTTTAAATACTAGAGCCCTATCTAAAATTTTAGCATAAGTTTGATACTTCTGGGTCACCATTTGACTCCTAATTTCATCCCTTAATCCTTGCTGGAACTTCTGGGCTTTACTCAATTCATCTTCTACAATATCTAGCGCATACTGAGACAATCCAGCAAACCTCGCATCATATTCTGCCACAGTGCGGCTTCCTTACCTTAACCACAAAACGCCTCTTTTTTCCACTCTTGGAGGCTAACTGGAAAATATTATTCCAAGAAAGCCTCCTCAAACATCTCCCAAGAGATTTCTTCATTGGGCAAACCCAATACCCTTTTCTTCATCAACCACCAACTGTCAACTTCTCCCTCAACTTATAGGCTGTAAAAGTAACATTTTTCTGATCAGAATATTGAATGACTGTAAATATTTTCTTTAGTCTCCGAATTTAAATATTTACTTTTACTGGATCTGGTTCTCCCAAAAACTCAGGTGCCTTTTCCGTCGTAAACCTTTTGTATGCCGTTAAAGTAGGATTCATTCGGATCGGCTTTAGTGCAGGGACTAGAGCCATATGTCGTTGCTCCATCGATTCTAGTTTCTTAGTCATCCTCTCCAATATGTTTAGATACTCAGCTTCTCAATCTTGGGGAGTCCTAACACCTCCACAAGTATTTCTTCTTTCTCATCTATTAGCCATACTATTTCCTATGATCACAAACAACACAACATTAATTGACCTCAATTAATCAGATTGGAGAGAGGGGTTGGAATCAATTAGGGCATTTCAGAATTAAACCTAGGGGCCAGCACTCAAACATTCCATCTAATCCAAACTACCTTTACCCATTTCAAGTCTACAAGACTCGTATTACTCAAACTTTCAAGCACCCAATCACTACTAAGTCGATTGTAAATCAACATTTTAAATTTTACTATACTGAAAATCGACTCCAAGTTGTACTAACCTCAAGTTATCGATTCTACTTTATCCGACATACTTGCTAAGTTATCCCATGCACACCTTTCTAATGACTTACTAACTTGAAAACTTCAGCTCAGAATAGATCAAACTTGAACTTTAATCCAAAGTCGGTTAGCTTAGGCTGAAAATCAATGCTAATTAGCTTAAACACCAAGTCCAAACTTAGTTCTAGCTTAAGGGATACAAACTAAGATATCTTGAGCTTAGTTCAAGCTTAAGGGATACAAACTAAGATATCTTGAGCTTTCTAATCCAATTTAATCATCCTATACCTTTATTTATTTATTCAATCAATCTTAACTGATCCTAAATTTTCGTATACGATTCAAATCAAATCTAAGGTATCTCTTTTCTCTAATACTAGCTATGACGGAACCAATTATTTTTCTCTAATAACCTCCATCATTAAAATAGATGACTAAAACCCATAAGAAAATAATACAAATATCTACAGAAAATTGGACAGAGTTTCTTCTAAAAACTCGTCAAAAATCATACAAACAACCTGTATACACAACCCTATAATACATATAAACCTCTAGATCTCAAAATTTAATCTACAATACAATTACAATTCATCTACAGAATCAACGAATGTCATATATACATCCATGGCCCCAATTTAACATTCATATTTACTATATCACATTCAGACTAGAGATACCGTCTAGGATCTGTATAAATCCAAAAATCAGATAGCGGAAGCAAAACTATTTTTCATAAAATAAACCTACGGAGTATAAATATTGTTCCAACAAAATATATAACATGCTAAGACCATAAATATATAATTTTCATCCATAAGTTAGTCATTTACATTCAAACTATCAGAACTCTCAAAAGTTTTTCAAAGGACTTCAAATCTTCTCAAGGCTTCTTTAACTAAACCCTTTCTTTACTCTTTCTCATCAGTTAGCAGCTCTACAATCTCATTTAGAGAGAAAAAAAATAGAAGAGTGAGTCAAAACCCAACAAGGTACTATAAAACATGCAAATGTAAAATCTTTCATACAAAACATGAATATAGTAAAGTAAAAGTCATGAAAATTACCGAAGAATAGAAACGCATACAAAACCATAAGAAAAGTATAAATCGATATAAATATGTAATGGAAATCATAAATCGATATCAGACTTTGCCTATTCTTTAAAATTTAACTTTACTATCCGAAGGACCCAAATTAGTAGACCCTACTAGTCAATGGGGTAAATAATCGAGAATAGATTGCATTTCACACACAATTAGATGCCAGAAACAGTACAATAGTATTCATTCTAGCGGGATCAGATACAGTGATACCTCTCAAAGGCAGGTTAGACTCAGAATTTACCCTCCAGATGTTAATGCCCTGAGGAAGAGCGGACCACGTATTACTCTATGGACGAAATTATCCTCAATTACCATAATAACGTTCTAATGCATGTCAGAGAACCTTATCTGACTATACGACAGTCCTAGGTCCGATTTTTTTGATCGATTTAATAAAACTGAAAATATTCTTATCCTTATCCCTTAACTCTTAGCTCATTATACCTCGAGGGCTAGTCAAACTCATACAAATAAACCTTCAGATAGCTTTAAAATTTTTTTAATAATTTAACAGTACAGTTCCATATACTATTTTTAGAGAAAAATCATCTTATAAACATTAACATTTTACAAAAGCACATTTACATATCAAAATTTAAGAAACTTAAACACCAAATCCCTAATTTTCATTCTAGAGTTTCATGCAAAGTTTCTGGACATAAATCGAACACTAAACGCATGCTTAATCATAAAATTGAAGTCATAAATCATGATACATATGGATAAACGTGAAATCTATCCGTAAAATTTAGAAAAATAAGCACTATTCACATCAAACCATGGAGGAAAAGGGTTTTAGGGCATAAATACTAAAATTAAGATATTAAAAAGCAGTAAAAATGGAAGAAGGCGTTCGAGGTACACTTACCTTAACCCGATCTACTATTTTTCTTACTCTAATTGGATCGAAATTGACGAAGAATCCCTTCTTTTTTCCTTTTCTCCTCTTCCTCCTTCGCTGCTCTGTGTCGTGTCTCGTTTCCTCTCTCCCCTTCCCCTTTTATAAACAAAAACGAAATTAGATCGGTGGTTAAAAATCGCTATTGCGCTCGAGCGCCTAGTAAGCGTGTGGCGAGCGCAAGTCATCAAGAAATGGCGCCCTCTGGGTGGCTCGAGCAAATAGCCAGCTTGGACCAATCTGGTTTCAACGCTTCCTTGGGCACTCAAGCCAACGGCATGCACGGGCTCTTCCAGAGCAATCTGCTTTTGGTGCTTGCTATTAGGCTCGAGCCAACAGTGAGCCCAGCTCTGCTATTTGCTATACTAAGCTATTTTTCCATTTTTTAAAAATTTCACTTATTCCATATTCAATTATATTAAATTAATTACTAGAATTTATTATGTTTTGGGAACTCAGACCTCACAACATAGCCCTAACACTTTGCTTTCCCAGACAACAAAACTAGTGGTGTGTGACCCTGACGGGCTTGAGGTAGATTCGATTAATTTACACCCTAGCCAGGCATTCAGGATGAATTATTACTATAATTAGTCAAATTACTAGAAAATCGAGCTATTAATGGTCAGAATCATCAGATTGTTAGAAGTTATGCAATAGAAAGTAATATTCAAACATTTCAGCTATTCAAGTTAGACACTAATATTAGAGCCATATAATAAAGACAAATAATGCCCAAGAAGTTCCATTCAATAATTTCTTTTATAATGTATAAGCTTATAACAATATAAGTACAACTTGAAAGCGAATAAAATTACATGGAGCGGCGACCTGACATGGATAGTCCAACCGATCTTATGACGAACACATAAAAAAGAAAGGTACTTGCCCCTGGAATGGAATCCCAATTCTAAGAACAGCACGTTTAAGATGGGCAAACAAAAAAATCCTCCATCTTACCAAAGTTGGGAGTAGAGCTACAATGGAGTGGGGTTTTTGAAACGGGAGGGAGAACAACAATCCTAGTTAAAAAACTGCCGCAAATAAATCACCCAACATAGACAAGAAGGACAGTAAATTGCCCCCAAAACCCAAGATTTTGCTTAGTATAACACAGACTTGGTTTTGGGACGAGCGTAAAAGAGAAAAATGAAGGTAGACTCCAGCATAAAAGATGATAATTAAGACGAACTTCAAGTACATCCTTAAATCTCGCCTTCGAACATTGGAGAAGAACTTTCTCCAATCTCGACTTGCAGCAGTGTAGGCTCCATACCTGCCCTGAATTCTCATACCACTTGGCTAGTAAAGATGATTCGTGATGCAAGGTATGAAAACCCCCTCCATTTATAGCTAGAGAAGGAGATTAGCTAGCATTTAAGAGAGAAGATTGCATTAACGGTAGAAAATCGAATCCGAATAGAATCCTACCCAAACAAAGTAGCAGATTGATAGAATATATGGGGAATGAGCATGCATGAAGATTTACAGCTGACGTCCCATCATAACATGTTGGGAGTTGAATATTCAAACTTCCTAGTATAGGGGGCTAATGATGGGTATAATTCCGTAGAAATAGGCCTAGAACCCAATCCAATAAAGGAGGAAAGACCCATATGATAGAAGCCCAGTAGAAGTCCTCTTGGCCAGAGATCCGACAAACACAACGATTGATCTAGCAAGCAAGATCAAAAACCGTCCAGCAATAAATGTCATTTATGGATAATCAAAGAGCTGTTACCATCGATTACTATAATCAACTGTCAGAAGCCGTAACAGTAAGACTAATAAATGCAAACAATTGTTACACAATTAACCTTCCTTATAATTATAAAAGCACAACGCCCGAAAATAGCCAACTGGCATTCTATACTATTAATACACCTTCTCTTCCACAAGGAGAGGGGATCGAAATCCATAGAAGATGTGACGGACCAGATTATTCTCCATCGAATAATCTCCGTCAATGGCAGTACAAACCAAAGTCCATAATTAATACTTATGGATTCTACAAAAAATCCGGCAGAGTTTCCTCTGCAACTGGACGAAAACCAAAATACAACCTGTTTAAATATCCTGTACAAGCACACAACTAATCAAAAGGCTTAACTCAAAGCCTACAACACGCCACACAGGATCAAACATCTGCCATATCATCCATGGCTCCAATACAGTACACTACCTACTATACTGGATCTAGAGAGATGCCATCTAAATGAAACAAAACTCCAAACATCAATACAGACGCGAAAGCATACTAAATCATCATAAATGCGGAAACATAACAAAACCATAAAACAATAACAATAATGAGCCATGCCCAACTCTAAGTGGCTACTCAAAATCCGATCCAACTCTGAGTCCAAAGCTTTCGCGCACTCGCCGTCCAGCCAATCTCATCAAGCAAGTCTCTCCTTGCTCTATCTATCCGGCGTCGGCTAAGTGTTCCCATCTGAAAGGAAAAACATCACTGCAAGAGTGAGCTAACAGCTCAACAAATGTAATCATAAACGATTCTCCAAGTCATATTCAAGAACTGAAACAGGGGAGGGAAATACAAGTACTCTCCATAATCGAGAAATAGGAGCGGGAACAGGGACAACCAGAATCACTTGATTCCTAACGTTATTACGATTATACTGATTGGCCACCATTCGGATTCATTTGATTCTCACGGCTTTCATTGTTACATCTTGGTTCACGGGATTCACATGGTTCATCTTGAACATGATTCTTTTTCATTAT
>JAODPA010107371.1:9505-49380 GCA_025585075.1 Nepenthes mirabilis
AAAAAAAAAAAAGAGATACTACCAAAATATTTGAAATGATCAGAGTTTCAAGAAACAACTTCCCTATCAGCACAATTTCAGTGCTCCCCGTTTCTTCTGAATTGTAAGAGGCACAGAAAGTATGGTTGACGAAAATTCAAAAGTAAATGGCAACTACGCTTCTAAATTAATCTCCAATGATACAATTAACCAGCCAAAAACTATTAATAGTTAGAGCTGTTGTATAGGTATCCGCTGCCTGTGTAAGGATGTATATCTAAACTAATTCACAATCATAAAAAGCACGCAATGACAAAATTGCCCAATTGTAATCTGAAGGTTACGTTTCAAACCACAAAAACATCCTCTCTGCAATACAAGAGTAAGGTTGCATGAATCTTTCGCCCCCAATATCCCATAATATGGGAGCCTCATGCACTCACCTGCCCTTACAGACATCACCTACCAATCTGTTGCAGGTGTTATTGCTTTTGGGACTGGCGGTATGCCTAACAGACCGACAGTAAGTCATTTGTCCTTTACTGTACATATCTTCAATGGCTACTTGTAAGAAAATGAAATTGGAAAGGATGGGTAAAAACAGCAAGGATGTACATATATCAGGAACAAGTGTAATAGCATGTATAACAATTAACTATAAAAAATGCAGCATATTGTACAAGGCTTCCACATCATGAGATATGAAAGGGTAAAAGGTACATATCCTAATCCTTGGCATTTCAAAGATGTTTTAGTGGCCTGACGGATGACCATCATATCACAATGGAGCAACTTTACCACTGCATGAAGGCTCACCAGCATCAATCCTTCAATCCTTTATTGATTCCTCTATTATTTCTCTCTTCTGGCTTATTTACTAAACCATATAAGAATTAATTATTTTAAATCAAACGAGTTGGTAATGGCACACAAGCATCCAGATCAAAATAAAGAACAATGTAACTAATCTTACAGAAGTACACCATTTCTCAAGACACATCGGTCAGATTTAATATATTTACCCTTTTCAAGCACAAACGTAAATTACAGAAGCCCAAAGGCAATAATCCAACTTGACAACTGTCAATAAATTTGCTGATGTTGCGGGGCTTAGAGATATTATTGGCTGTAAGATTAGGTAACTTTCCAGTGGCATATTTGAGGCTGCAGTCAGCTGCCAATTATGGCTTCTACTGTGTTACAACTGGCTCTCGAGAAATTCAAGAGAAGACTGTATTTGAAAAATAATGAGAAGAAAAAAGAGTCTATTGAAAGATGCCAAGATAGCATCAGAAAAATACACCTTAAGTTAAAGCATAAACGTGAAGCAAGAAGCAAAAATGAAAAAACAATGACAATATCATTAAAAACAAAGATCATCGTTGAGATCCAAAAACTAAAAAGCAGAAAGGCACTATTCTCTGAACCAAAAAACGGAGCTATCAACCATTCTAATGAGAAGTGCAGAGAATTCCTACCGTTGCTATGAAAGCTTTATCATTACATTCCATAAACACCATCAAGAGAATACTAGTAACAAGTAAGAAACTGTATCTAAGAGAGATCGACTTCAATCAAAAGTACTTTGTGGCTATTCGTAAGTTTCCTTCTTTTCACGTTCCCTTGACTGTGTTGATGAAATTAACAAATTGAAGAACCCTCGAAATCATTTTCTCTAGGGTAACTAGGGAGATTTTAAAATTCCATCTTGTTAGATAGGAACTTTTACTTTTACCAATTGATAGAAGGGGAGCTTGAAGTCATAGGCCTTTTTTTGGGGGTGGGAGGATAAAAAGATCGCAAGAAGGATGATCATGGCCAGGCTATTTGGATAGGGGACATAGGCTACCTTGATTCCTGGTACACCTGTTTTTAGACTAATCCCTATTGGGAAGTGGTTGTGATTTTTTATAGTAATTCATCCTTTTTGGGGAGGAGGGGGAGCATGGGTTTATGTGAATTGTATCTATTGATGGTTTTAAATTAGAAGGTTAGGGTTTAAAAGGATCCTACAAAAAATTTAGCTTGAGAGTTTGGGAAATATACAGATTGGATGGGATACTGTCAGCAATTTTTCTTCCTTTAATGTTGTGAATGGGCAGTCCAATAGATTTTGGAAAGATTTATGTCTGCATAAACCAGAATTGAGGCTGCTGTATAAGTTCTGCTAAATCTTAGACAGTAAAAAAGATGCTTTTGAGGCTGCCTACGTGAAATAAAGGCAGGAATTTTTTGGAGCCTCAAAAATATCCAGATGAGGTAAGATAATCAAAATTTTAAATAATGAACAACATGAGACATTGGAAAAAGGCCAATCAATGGGATTTTCTTTGGAAGACATATTCCAAGTTATAACCCCTATGCTCCTACAAGGGTGTTCTTCATGCCTCAGAGCCAAATTTTTTTCATTTTTTCATTTACCAGTAAGTACAAAAATTTTATCAAAGGATGCTACCAAGAAGAAAAACAGAACTTATAAGACAGCAAAGAGAAAAAAAATTTTGAAGCATACACAAATCAAGCAAAGCAGGGGTATGTGTTCCATTGATCAAATACACAAGTTTCCCAGTCATTGCATAGATAGATCCATGTCAGTGTTCTCTTCAGATAGTCATATGCATGCATCACCAGGCTTCAGTATTCTACAACCTTCTAACAAACCCAAAAAAGTACGTTACAAAGAGTAACTAACTAAACCCAGAATATACCCTCCCAGATAAAGCCAAAAACTTGCAAGGACCCAAGCACAAATCACATCACAACAAAGCCTTCTAGGCCCTTTTCATAGCTAAGCATAGCTGACAATCGGTGTGCCTCTAGGCTTCATTACCAATTTTCAACTCATCTCATTTTTCAATGTGGCATTGGACATGACCAAGTCAAAATCTTCCTGCTTAAATTCCTAATGTCCAAGTAAGGGCCCAAAGATGAGCACCAGATGAGGAGGGATTCCACAGGCTGTGCAAGACCATTGCCTCCCCATAGGTCGACAAGAAATGTACTAATAAATGATGCACAGATTCAGCTAGACATTTGACCTATAACAACTATTAGGAAGCCTGCAACCTACAATCTGGAGATCAAAACAAATTGATGGGATTCTGGACCTTCAAATTACTTTTGATGGAAAGCATCAGATCGTGCTGAAAACAGCCACTAACATAAAGAAGAAACCCAAAAGGCCCCAGAATTTTCAAGCTTCACCATAATCCACAGCTGATCAGGCTGCAACCTCAAAACAGACAGCAACAGAAGTAAAAGCAGCACCTCCAGAGCAGTTCCCTCACTTATTCCCCTTTTGAAAAGCAAGGGGCACAATACTAGGGCACTGTTACCAGTCTCAAGAATAGCATAATCGACCACCACAGCATTATTATCACAAGCTAGAGGAAAACATTTAATAGACAAACTTAAAGGATCTGGAACCTGTCAATGATTCTTTCTTCACAGCATTATGTCAAGAAGAGCTGTGTGCACTGCTTTCAGCTTATTAATGGTTTCATGGATAGGTTCAAGCACCGTCATCACCAAAGAATTGTCAGCTTGGGAATGGTTCCCTTAGAAAAAGGCAAAAAAAAGTGTTTATTTTAGGTGTCTTCAACTGACTTCTTCTTTCCTAGTCTTGGGTGAAGGGTGTTAATTCTCCATCTTTTTCTAGCAAAATGAATTTTACCAAAACTTTAAATCAGGTATAAATTTTTTCATGGTTTATCCTTGTATATTAGTTGTACCCCTTTAGACTTCATTAATTAAGGGTGACCCAATTTACAAGGCTCTCACATCATGGGACGTAAAAGGTCAGATGAATGCAAATTTACCCCATATTATAGAGAGGATGGTTTGAGAGTTCGAACCATGACTATTAGAGCAACAATACTGTTATGTGAAGGCTCACCATTTGACTTGATTAACAAAGACTTATTTTTTAATATTTAAAACTAGGAAATAAAAGTGATTCCTAAACTCACATCATAAAAAGAAGTGTGTACAACCTAGAGCAAAGAATTAATAGTGATCTAATAGATTCAAATGTATGACCATATATAAATCCAAAGCCATAGCAAATTCTATGAATATTAATATACAACAACAAACCATTTTTAAGTAATTATTTATCTTGAAATAAGGATATTTATTCTTCTAAATATTGCCAAAGGACATCAGATCACTATGTGGAGAGAGTTGAAAGAGAGAAGGAAGAGATTAAAAGTAATTGTGAAAAAGGGGTAAAGTGTAAAATGTACAAATGCTAGATAGAAAAGAAGGGGTGTGAGAAGGAGCATGGCAGAGAGGAAGAGTCATCAACTACAGAGAGGATGGCAATAAACAATATACATAACAAAAGAAAACAACCGTATAGGAGAAAAGGAGAGGAGGTGTTAAAATCAAGGAAAAGTCTTGTGTCACTATTATATAATGAAATATCAACCAATATAATATTACATCGGCCAATATATATCATTATTGGGCTTTGAAACCAATATTTCCTAATGCCAAGGAAAAATCCTGATATGTTACTATGTTAGTAATATACCCAATATTTGGCCGATATATTAGCAGATATTTGTCTGTCAGTTCATAATTTGTAAAAAAATTTTTTGTTTTCGACATATCTAATATCGATACATATTGTTCAATATTAATATAACTACGACAAACAGACACTAACATTTTTATCCATGGTCACCATCTAAAAATCTTCTTCCGTGTTTTTCACTCAATATATCAGGGACCAATAAAACTTACAAAACCTGAGAACATTGTCCATTGTTTAGATGACAGAAAAAGCTACAAGCAATAACAACCATTTTCTTATTGTGCTTCTAAAATGGTGAATTCTAAAATCAAAATTGAAAATGCTGCCAAATGTGACAAAAAAAAAAAACTCTTCTATGGCGAGATAAGCTCCTGCAACACCCCCCGCCCCCCTGGGGGGGAAAAAGGGAAATTTATCCCATAAAGAAGTAAACTAACCTGAGGACCAAAAGCTCTCAGGTTCTGACCCCTCCCAACCAAGCATAGAAAAGGAAATTCACAGAACTGAACATTTGTATTTTTCTATTAAAACAAAACAAAGGTTTCTCATACCAAATTCCAATGAGAAAAATGCAGAACAATGCTCAAAAGGACACTATAAGGTATTACCAATAGTGAAAATATTTTCACCAATAAACTTAGACAAGAAATCAAAGGATTCAAAACAAATTTTATAATCACAAACAAAAGCAACTCAAGACAAGGAATCAAGTTTTATTGCTCACTCATGGATCTCTTCAAAAGACTTCTGCTTCAGTCTTGACACAAACTCTGCCCAATCCCACTCCCCAACCCCAAATCTGCAAAACGAAGTTAAAAAAATCAGATATGCAGAGCTGTGATGATGAAGAGATGCAATCAAAGGCAGGTGCAACTGTAAGTTCAATGTCAGTAAAGATTTTAAAGATAACACATCAAGCACTGTACCTCATCAAAATTTGAACAAATGCAGCTCTGTGGCTTTGGTTAAAACCCAGCACTCTAAAAGATTTTCCTTCACCTTCCATCAAGGGATATTTTTCAATGCCATCAACTGCAAAAAGTTTCCAAACATGGTCCCGGATCAATGAGCATGGATACATTTCTTTGTATAAGTTATGGAATGAGCATGGATACATTTCTTTGTATAAGTTTCCAAAGATGGTCCCGGATCAATGAGCATGGATACATTTCTTTGTATAAGTTATTGAATGCCAAGTAAAAGGTACCTCGAGCTTTTTTTCTGGAAGATCTTCTCCCAGAAGGTGCACCAGATGAAGTTGTTTCACTATCACTTAACTCAGCATCATAGTTATCATCTTCACCATCAGAACTAACGTCTTCCAAACCAGCCAAATCATCATCTTCCACAGATACCATCTGTATGAAGGCAAGTAGCACAAGAGTGAATTCAACATTAAAAAGTCAGCAACAAGTAAGCACCAATATGATATCTACCCCCCTCCCTGAACTCCTTTCTCCCATCCATGCATGAGTTTTTTCAACCACAGGCAGCTTTAGGAGGATTGTTGAGCAAATAAAGGGTCAGATACAAGTACTCAGTTAAAAGATTGACAAGATACAGTTGATGCTCACAGGAGATGGGGTCAGATACAAGTACTCAGTTAAAAGATTGACAAGATATAGTTGATGCTCACAGGAGATGGGGTCCTTTAATGATAAGCAAATGGAAGAAAAGGCCCCCCTTTTTTGGTCTTCTATCCCTGGCCGTCATCTCCTATGACAAATAGCCTACTTATTTATTTTTTTTCTTTTCTATTCTTTTA
Organism: Nepenthes mirabilis; assembly: GCA_025585075.1. NCBI lineage: Eukaryota > Viridiplantae > Streptophyta > Magnoliopsida > Caryophyllales > Nepenthaceae > Nepenthes > Nepenthes mirabilis. Next base: position 15,787 of record JAODPA010107371.1, read on the forward strand.
GTTGTCATCCTTAGGTTAAAATGTGATCCATAAGGTTCAGAATGAAAGAATGACCCGACATATTAATTCATAATTTTTAAGAAGTGCAAGTAGACCTATATGAATTACGTAATGTCAAGGGAAGTTGATCAATATCTTTAAAAAACAAAGAGAGAGGGAAAAAAATAAAGTACATCCACAAAAACAAAAGAAAAAACCTCAAGTCCCAACATACTGCAAATAAACTATATTTCTCCTTTTCCACCATTATGTTCCATTGAGGGCAACTTCTTTTTTTGGCAATTAGCAATCATCCCAATGGCTGGAATCCAGATCAAAGCAGCAACAGTCACCAAAGAGGGAATATCTTATGACTGTTTTTCATTCATGTCATATTTACCTACTTGGAGTTATTATACTGGCAATACTCCAGACTCATTTCAATGATGGTAACATTCTGTCACCAGCTTGTTGCCCAATGGAATAAGCGCCATTATGTCAGCAAGCTTGTGTGGTCACAAGCCACAACTTTGTCATAGTCAATTTGAGCTTAAAACACACAAATTTAGTCCACTTGGCAGCCATTTTGATCTAAATAACTAAGTTTAATGTCTTTATCAGTCATCCCACAGAAGAACTAGGATCGAATGCTGGCAGCGGGCTATCTCCTGATAGCTAGCAGTTCATCCTTAATTTTCATGAATGGCCAGCCATCTAACCCATCTCTCACCCATTGCATGATTCTAACAAGATAAATGTGAGGAGCAAAGAAGTTCAGCAAAGTTCTTGGGTTACACAAGGCCAGGTGAATAACTTATTGTGAGGTCTCAAAAAAGCTAGGGAATGGATTCCGAGGCTTCCGCTTATATTAATACTATATCAGAACAATAGGAATATATAGGGCGGTGTTTTTTGGTCTAATCCTATTCCTAGTGACTAAGAAGCACCGGCGCATTTTCCAAGAAGAGGTATCAGTGTTCGAAACATGTCGATCATACTCCATGTGTCAAAATAACATGTTGGGCTATTTTGTAATTTTTCCAGACAAAATGGTTATTTTAACATTAACTAAAGAGAATTTGGGCCATTTTGTTATTTTGAAAACTTGAAAACACTCTGTCTTGATTTTTTTTGTTGTTCTATTTCAGTTAATTCAATTTTAAAGTTCAAACAGACTCAAGAAAGAGGAGAGAGGCAATGACAAAGAGAGACCAATAGAATACAAAGATGAAGTAAAGCCAAAAGATTAATATCATGACTTGGCAGCTAGTTGTTCTAGATAGGAAAGGCAACAACAATCTCATTCGCAACTTGCAAGTTGCAATTGATTGGCAGGCCTTACCCTAGCATTTGAATCCTTCTTTTTCACCGTTCGTGTTCATATAATTTAGTCTCTGCTTTTAGTTCCTTTTCTTCTTCTTCATCTTCATGGCAAACCAAAAACACAATCAGCTTATTTATCTTATTTTCCTTTGCTTTTTTTTTTTTTTTGTATTTTTAGTTTCTTAGATTTTCTTACGTAACACTCATTTACTGTGATCTTTTACTTGAACTTTTTAACTATGGTAAGAATTAATGAGTCTTTTGATGAGTAGGGTTAATGGTAGACTTGCTCAGAACTTGAGGATATATTGATTTACAGATATTCTCCTCATAATTACAAAGGTAGTATTGGTGGGGTTTAAATTTTAGGATATTCTCCTCCTTCCCTCTTCTTCCTTCGAATTCTAATTTAAAAAAAAAAAAAAATCATGGACACAGTTTCTGCCTTGCAAAGTATGTATTTTGTTTGCCCATTGTTCTAAATTCTTTTGTCCTCCCCGTTGTTTAGCTGTCAAATGGTTTGTTTCATGTTAAACAATAGACGGTTTGCAAGAAGTTGATAAATTGTTTGTTTTTTAATAAAATGAACTCTTCCAGGGTTGGTACTAGTACGGCATCACCCACCAACAAAGACGACAATGACAAGCCCTTGTGAAGGTATATTACAAGATAGACTAGGTTAATGAAAGAGGTGGAAATTGACCATATCAGTACAATTTTTGAAACCAAACAAAGAAAGTTCCTACACAAGGGTTAGTACTCATCTATTAAAAATACCTGGTTTGAAAGTTGGTCCTTGCATAAAAGCAACACCAAATGATGCAGTGGAGATTAAAAAATGGAGGGGGAAGCAAAAGCAAGGGTTCAAAATGATGCACCAATGAAAGTCCCTTTGCCCTCCCCTAGCATTATTGCTTTAATGGGTAGTGTAGGCACTCCCCTAACCCAAGCTACTAGGAAGCTTTATGCCACGAAGCTATGACTTAAAGAAAAGGTAAACAAATAAAAGTGGAGGTGCATCTTTTGATCAAACCAATCCTCTTGATAAGGCATCTAACAATACGACTCGTTTTCAATTGTGGGCTGAGATTACTAGTTCATATATTGCTGCCAATAACTCACTCAGGCTATTTTCCACCTGGGTATAAGTTGAGGACTATAATGCTCCAATAAAAGAAAGCAAACATCAAAGGTTGTTGTGATCTATTACAGGAAGATGGAAAGACAAGGCCGTCAGTGTAGTAAGTGAAGGGGGGAATGACTCAAAGGAGGCCATTGATCTACTCTATGGCTACGATAGAAGGCATCCCGATGCTTCTCAAGGATGTTGATTGCTCAAGTGAAACAAATGATAAATGTTATGTCTCTAACTTGATGAAGGAAATGATTAAGAAGGTGAGTCCGGATAATATAATTCAAATAATAACTGACAATACAAAAAATTATGTGAGAGTCACAGTATTGATTCACCAAATATTTTTTGCACAACTTCTAAACTTCATCTGTAGTTCATACACTTAATCATTCCATACAAAATAGTTATGTCACAAAAAATGCAAAGAGCAGTCGAGTGACGTGATGAGTGGTGTTGGATATTAGAATCATTACACAATTTCGATTATTATTTATTTATCAAGAATTTCATTAATCGCCCGATGTTGTTGGCTATATTCAGTGATTGCTTCCTTTGAAATTGCATTTAGTAGCACCTACTCCTTTTGCCTCCATTATCATAAAGTTGAAGAGATTCAAACTCATTAAGGTGGTTCTTCAATTTTGGTCATTAGTGAAGAATGGGAAACCTATAGAAAAAAGGAGGTGAGAAAGCTAAATTGTGAAAGAGTTGATCTTAAATCACATTTGGTGGGACATGATAGATTACACACTTTCCTTCACCACTTCTATATATGGCATGGTTAGGGTTTGAGACTGAGACAATCCTTATCATCATGTGTATGATATGTGAGATACTATGATTAAAAAAAAGTGAATATACTAATATATAAGAATGAAAAAAAGATCGAAGAGTCATCTACTTTCACTAATGTAATATATGACACTTTTATAGACCGTTGGAGTAAGAATAGCACCCCACTTCAATTGTAATTGGTTTTTGATACATATTTCGTTATTATAGGGCCCATTCAATTAATCCAAGGGATTTCAAGCATTATGCTTTCACTTTGGGATCTAGCAACGCATTCATCAAACAAAAGCAAATTCAAATCTAACTCTTCATTCTTATTTATTTACTTTGCAAGGTACAATGATCAATGGCCTAGTTAAAAGCCAAATAGAGTTTGACCATACAAAGACTTGGTGATTTCCAAAGCAATGACAGCCTGTTCATAAAAAAGCAATTCCATAATCTTAATAATCAAGCTAAGGCAAGCATAGAGTTTGCAAATTTTTTCATCAAGGCAAATTAATTTGCTAATATTGACTCTATTAGAAATTTATATGATATGGATCCTCTATTACAGATCCATATGATATGGATCTAAAAAGCTAGTGGTTGTTTATGATCTAACCATCTTTGCTCCAAGTCTTAGCTTTAAAGCTACTTGAACAACCATCCTTGTCATCATGTGGTGAGACAAAAATACTTATTTTTTTATGCATTCATCGAGATGGAACAAAATGGCTCAAAAACAAACTGAAGAATTAATTTTTATTCATAGCAATTTTTGCCTTCTTTCAAGAAGAAGAGCACAATACTCAAGGAGAGTGTAAAACGTTGGACATTTGTGGAGATACATATGATTCACTTGAGGAAGTTGGACAATTAGATATTACGCATCTCTAATCAGATGAGCTAGAGTTTTAATTGTGTTGTATTCTATAGATGATGGTGATGAAAACAGAAACAAAGAAGGAAATGAAGTACAGTTGAGATTGATAAAAATGATTCTAGAAACTTAATAGTGGCACTTCTATATTTGGTTGTCATTGATACATAATACTTATCCATTGTATAGGAGTTTTAGCTTATATTTATTATCTTTTGTCAATTAGAAAATACGAAGTAGTGAAAGTGAAAATATAGATATTGATTAGTATATCCAAAAACATTTGTTATATCTAGTTTTTCCGCAGTTTGCTAAGTTATATCATATTATTGTTGTAAGGTTTGGATCCTTAAATTAAACTGATAAAATTTTAAGGTTAATTGATATTTTTAGTCAAATTAATTTATTAATCGGGATAAGTTAGGCCGAGCTTGACCCATGTACATGCATATTTTGGACAAAAATGTCGCATATGAGAGACTCCTTTGGGATACTCATTACATATTAGACAAATTGGTCGTATTCGATGTACGCCCGATCAATGCACATGCATGCTTGGGATAGAATATTGGCATCTGATGCACGCCTAAAGGATGCTCATACACAATACGTATTGTGCATTAGTGTCTAACCCGTACTTGATTGGCGCACATGTACCAAATTTTTATAAATAAGTTCATTGGCTGATTTTCAATCATTTTTTACTACAATCTTGAGAGAAGAGAGAGCAATAGAAGAGAGAAGAGAGAAAAGGCAGGAGAAGGAAAAATTAAGAGAAATTAAAGAGATCTTTAAGTATATTCAAGTCTTCTTTCCTTTGTTACTATCATTTTCTGATATCTTTGATATTTATTGCTTTAAATATTCATATATATATTATTTTCGTTCATAAAATGTTATTATCTTTCATGCATGTGATTCTATTCTCATTTTATAAAAGTTTTATAAAATAAGTCATGAATCCATACACATTATGTTTAAATGTTGGATTTATGCAATATTACTATTGAATGTCTTCCATTCTCAATTATATGCATCTATAAGTCTTAAATTTTATCTAACTATTCATGCATGTTTTATAATTGAAATAAATTAATGAAATTATATTAACTACACTGATTTCCTACAATTTATGCAATGAATAACTTCTGCAAGTTTATAAATTACACAATATAGCTCTTATATGTTTTTAAAATGCATGTTAAAGTTTCTACATGATTTATGATTTATTGTGTATCATATATTTAAAGAAATAAGAAGAAAAACTCTACATAAATTTGACAATAAACGTATTTTCTCCAGTATGAGAATATCTAAGAATATAATCATATTTGAGAAGGATTTTCAATTTGATTCTATATTGACTATTGTGAAAAATTAATGAAATATATTCGGACATGTCCTAATATATTATTAGTAAATCGAAAGTCGTAACTATCATCCGCTGGTCAAAAAAGTTGTATTTAGCCCTATCTATAAGGTTATATATAAACGGTTCTTTTACAAGTCTTTAATATGAGTGTATGACCTTTGGTTTTGCAAAAACAATCATAATCCGAGTTTCGATATTCAGCTTTATTAATGAGATCATCACCAATCCTTGATACCCTATATTTTTACATGATTTGAACATATTTATGGTATTTGTACAGTTAAGTATAATAGAACTTCAGTTTTGAAATTATGCATGATAAATTTGTGCAATGATATTATTAGTTTTTTAGGTTTTGATCTTATTACATCCCAATATTTTCTTTAATGCATATGTCCATATATGAAAAGTATATATATCATATTGAACAATTGACTCATTCTTTATTTTATTCCAATAACCTTTCATATTAGAAGGCTTGGTGCTTACTTGCAAGTGATTAGATCAAGGGATGGCTATTCGGGGATTAGATTTAGGATTTCGGATCAGTTGATGTATTATTATTTAGAAAAAAACAATAGTTTTATATTATTAGTTTTGGTTTATTTGAATTTTGTCATATTCAGTCGATGATAATGCATGGTCGGCGTTTAAATTTGATTTCGGTTTTTCTTTTCAACAGTTCGGTCGAGTTATGATTTTCATTACTTTGATATTGATAGAGATATTTTTCTTGACATATGATTAGAAGTTTAATATTGTCGGTGTTCGAAATTACTTTCGGGTGTGATATTTTGGTCCAATGATTGGAATCATTATTTTATTTTGTATTGTTGTCCATATTTGATTTTCAAGTTCACGTCTGGCTATTTGTTTTGGATTTTGTCAATGGAATAAATAATTGAATTTTGATTTTTAAGAATTAAATGTTGACTTAACCTTAATTACAGATCAAGAAATTAATATAATCAGATTTGGAATTGGAGATGTGACAATTGCCACTACTACAATAGCTTTTTGGAGATATTATGACATATCTCAACTATATTAGCACGCCAAATAAATACTTTCTAGTAAGCCAATATAATTTAGATGTTTCCTTGTTCCATGTCGGTGTCTATGCTTCTTAGCCAAGTAATACCAAGCTCAAATAGAACAAACTTCCAGCCAGAACCAAGTTGTTTTATAGCGGAAAAGCTCAAACCATCTTAAATAACCTCCACTCTTCTTGTCCTGAATACATTCACGTAATTCTTCAATTTAAAATTACACTAGTTAGTTCTAGCTCACCGGCATGTTCAGTTATCAACAGTTACAGCATTACGGTGCTGAAGCATTAAAAGACAAATGTCATAAACATTCTTAAAAATAGACAACATGAAAAACATGTTTATGCTCTAAAGGACATAATACCTGTTTCCGGCTTCTCTTTCCCTTCCCCAAAGAATTAAATTCCTCAGATTTATGAACGTCATATCTGTCTCTTAACAACTCCTCCCAGTAAGTGGATCTCTCAGAATTATTCACGGCAGTTTTGCTCTCAAAAGAAGCCTTTCGTGCTTCCTCTTCAGCTGCAGCTTCGATTTCATCTATGTACTCAAAATTTGCCACCTACAGCAACAAACATTAGCTTGAGACCGATAGTCAATTGATTAATCAACACCATGCACATGAAGAGGGCAAGGTAGATAGATGCAGCGACAGAAAGATGTACACAGATGCGCGTGCACACACACACACAAATAATCATCTAATGAAAATTCCTTAAATGGGTAATGCCCATTTTTATATTTCATGCAATCAACCACAAGAAGGTGCTTGATCTATTGATTTCAAAGCACATCTTCTCAAGTAAAGACGCCTATAGATGCATTATATATGTGACCTTAAATGCTTTCAGAAAACCGTCATCTTCTTCTTCATCCAAGGTAGCCTCTTCATCTCCAATATGTTCACGATCAAGCAACCTAAAGTAGTATACAGTAATCAAACATTTAAGCACAAGATATTTCAAACTCATGAAATACGAATTAGAGAGGACAAACAAATTTACCTATCTATTGCAGTATCATCATAGTGAATTTGACGGGCTTTTGCCTCTTCTGTTTCGTCAGCAAATAGCTCTTTTGAGCCATATCTAATAATGTCATCTAACTCTTCCTGTAAAGTGTTCAAAATTATGTAACAAATACAACTATCAGCATTCATATCTTCTCCTTCAAAAGACATAACTAGAACTAGTTAGAGATTATGAAAATATAACTACATGAGGACCTGCCATTGTGAAGATAATGCACAGCAACATTAGGTCTATAATTGGTGAGAGAAGGCTCCAAAATGAACTAACAAATAAAATAAAGATATAATAGCTGGAAAGTCACAATAATTTTTTATTTTTCAATTCATTGGTAGTAACTAGAAAAAAAAAATGCTAAGTTTTGGTTCCGTGTTGTTGCTCAAGTATTAGTCAACTCCTTCAGTAATAGCTGCCATATTTTGCAGCTATTTTTACTCTTAAAGCCCCAATTTCATATTATTAAGGAACTATCACATTAGTGTCTCATTCAGCACCTTCCATAACCATATCCTTACAATCAGGCAGCCATAAGGCAAGACCGCATCATGCGATTTCACATTCAGTTTCCTTCACATGTTGGGTCATTTCGAGTTAGGTCTCTTCATGTGAAGATACAGGTCACCTCAGGCAAAGGTACAGTTAAATTCAAATTGAGTCATTTTCACATATTATATGGTTAGAGTCAGGTTGGGTTTTTTATTCGCCTTGTTGGTTTTCGATGGTTAGGTTGATTTTGGCACATCAGCAGTCATGATGAAAGCAGCCCTTTCTACTAGTAAATACCTGCATAAGATTCGTACATAGAAGTAAATCAGAAATCAATGAAAAAAATCATACGGTTACAAGGAGTCGACTAATACATCCTTCCACTATCATACCCCTAACAGAATAAGTAATTCAAAGGATTTAGCAGATAAAATTTTATTTGGTAACATGAAGTCAACTAAAACGTCTTTCCACAATACACCTATGGCAATAATGTTAACATAACAGCAGAAAAACTCAAAAGACTTAGCTAGGCTCATCCTACCCTCATAAATAATACAGGACCAATTTTCACAGTACTTTGCTGCTTCAAAGACAGGGTTGCACTGATCATATGATTTAAGGTTCAATTTTCATTTTGGCAATAGTGGCCCCACCAAATTGTTTATACCATACTGCATTATCTTTCCCTAAAAGATGAAAACATAGTTTTACCCTGTAAAAATGCAAGATAATTTTCAGTCAAGCATTAGATTGCCAAATTACTAGCCTTCATAAGATACCAAAATTGTCAGAAACTACCCATTATCAAACAACACCTATAGGTTCGTTCATGTTTCACATACACATGCCGTCTCATCTACTGTTCCACAATCTCTATCATAATCAATACTGCTGTAAGCCTACTACCGATTCTCCTAATTTTATAATGCATGCGTCACTCAACCAAAGGGAAAGAAGAAGCCAATTAGAAACAACAAATCCAAGGAATGTGTATCATATGCGGATCACAAACTAGATACAACACCAAAGGATTTTCAAACCAGGTTATACCTGATTAATATTTTGTGCCTTGAGCCTTCCAACAACCAAATGCTCTAAGACCATTTTCTTTTTGGTCATCTGCATCATTCTTTCCTCTATTGTTCCTCTGGTTATTAATCTATAAATCATGACCTGTGAAATAGAGATGAGAAACCCATTAAATCTCTGAAGAGAATGGCCCAGTTTAACATTTTTTTGGTCCACAGTCTCTTCTCAAACATTTTGGTCAAAAGAAAGCAAAAACATCAACCTTGTTAGTTTGCCCAAGCCTATGAGCTCTGGCCATTGCTTGCAGATCAGCATGCGGATTCCAATCACTGTAATAATCAAGTGAGGAAAAAGTAAGAGAATATAATCAAGAAGAACCAACATGCATGCAGTAGAGAAAATGAGGCTCCACTTAAAGCTTTTGAGTCACTTCACTAGGCATGAAGATTCTTTTCAATTCTTAATAGATTTGACATTAACATATGCACGAGACTAAACAATAAAAGATTTGAAATTGACTATAGAAGAGATTTTTCTCCTAATTGTTACCAATACTATAAGATCCGGACCACCTACAGAAAACTACTGAGTATTGAGAAAAAGCTACTTGATTCAATAATACTGCAACCGGACAACTAGTAAGAACTGAGCAAAGAAGTGCTAATACCAAGAACAAACTCATCACAGCCAAACAAACAGATACCACTTAACTCTATTTCTTTGGTTTGAGATTTGTGTGAAATTCAGCAATGTAGACATACCAAAAACCTCATTAACTGGCAGCTGTTACCTGATTGCCATGTCAAAAAGAACAAGCAAATCAAGGACTCTAAGACATTTTCCCACACCATAGATTAATATGCCAGAATCAAACGTTTGAACTATTGTTGTTGCTGACATCAATAAACAAACAACTTTCATCTTCTTTACCATCCATTCTTCCCTTTCACATCTCAACCCCATGAGAAAAAAACCCTTTCTCTTCCACCAACCAACCTCCTCCATGCTATCGTTAGACTCGGACACTGTTGCCAAAAGACATCTCTTCAATTGCATGCATACAAGCATCCAACAGACAGCTAGTTTTTCACCTACGTAATGCATGGATTATGAATTTTACTGCAATATTACAACTTCTAGAATTCTTGATTGATGTTGTAAACAGCGGGGAGCAGAGATGATGAAATTTTTATAGCTTTCTCTGTGTTACATTGTTTTTCTCTTGTTAAAATTGAAATTCAATATTCTCATAAAATTAACATAGAAAACTAAATAGACGACATCCAAACTTATTATGACGGGTTAAAACCATGGAATGAAATATGGACATGGGGGCCAACAATTATATTTTTATATACCAATATACCACGACAAAATATCAACATGCCATTGTATCGGCAATATTGTAATATATCGGCCAGCATTTTCCAATAAAGTACTGATTCAAAAAAAATTGTGGATGACAATAAAACTAATATCGATATAATCATGACCGATATCGATATTTTCATCCACGGCCAAAACCAATCATACCAATTCTTTGTTCACAATTTAATCCAACAGAAAAGTAAGTTTTTCAACAAGTGAGATTGCAATTAAATTTTGCCTCTTACTTATTATGGAAAAAGTTGTCACTTGTCTAAGTTTTGGAAAGGGGCATACTGCACAAGGTTTGGTAGCTTAGGAGAAAGGAAGCAGGAGGGAATAAGAAGTAAAAGATAAAACCAAACCAAACCTACCTTGACAGGCTACAGGGGACTCATGTCTTGAGATATTCAAGCAACGAAGACAAGCAAATCTAAGACACGATATCCAAAAAATACGAGACCAAAAAGGCTTATAATCTCCTTCAGGATCAAACGATTGCCAAGAATGCAATGTGGACTGATATCTATAAAATCAAAGACCAATCAAAATTCAAAACCTTCATTTGGCTTGTGTTGAGAGAGAAACTACTTACAAATGCTTACAAATTTAGAATGAAACTAATACCATCACCTACTTGCAACCTGTGTGTACTTTGAGAAACTTCCAAACATATCATCAGAGATTGCCAAAGAGCGAAGAAGATTTGGCAAGCCGTGCTGCATGCCAAATATGACCCAAGTATGCACTCCAAACACCCTCCACGCATGGCATATTTCTAGCATGGTTTCTACAAATAATCAACAAAGCAAGCATCTTTTCCTTGCAACTGTTGTGGGTTTGGCGCAATGAATCCATTTTTTAGGAAGATTGCAATCTATCACCTAAACCAGAGAAATCAATTTGCATATTAGTTTCCGATCTTCAAAGTGCTCACCTCCTCTCGAAACTACACCAAAGCCCTCTAAACAAGACCAACAAACGGATCCCTCCGAGAGCTAGATGGATTAAGATAAACACAGATACTAGCATTGACAAGGATAAAAAATAGGCTTTAAAGAAAAAGTAAAGATGACGAGGCTCAATGGGTGCTTGGACATTCCAAGTGGCTAGGAAACGCGGACATTCTCAAAGTATAAATATTGGGAATTTTGGCATTCTCTCATATATGCATAGAGTAGAGGACTGCGCAGCATAATTATCGAAATTGACTTATGATAGTTCAAAAACTCAACAACCATGCCGAGAAAATGACCCAAATAGAGACCTAATTACAAATTGTAAGACGATCTTAGAGAGAAATTGGGAATGTACCATGGCATACATCCCCCGGAGAGGCAACCAGGCGGCTAACGCATTAGCAAAATTTGAAAGATGCCAGAAGACATCTAAGCAAGAATGGAGCACCCCACAAATAGAAATTATTCATTTTCTGAACATTGATAGAATCTCAATAACAGACTTTATAAATAAAAAAATGGCCCTCAATTACAAATTATGAAATGGAAATAGCATAACATAATTTTATCTTTTTTTTTTTTACTTTTATTTATTTATTGTACTAACCAAAAAAAAAAAAAAATTAGATAGTTGGTGTAAACTACACCTGATTAGAAACCTTCAATCTCCCTTGCATATCTCTTCACACAGGTCATTGCTCCATCATACATGTCTTTTATAATATGTAACTCATGCAACCATAACTTCGCATGACTTATCTGGTAACTATAAAATGCATTCTCAATAAACACCAAATGTTGATTCATCCGTTTTTTAAAAAAATATATATATTGCTTTGTCACTCTCCTTAATAGACAAGCAACTTCCATAGAAGATCTATCTAGCATGACTGAAATTTGTTATATGATATACTTATATTACGCCTCAACCTCCTTTCACCCTTTCCATACTTACTGTATGTCTCAAAATCTACATAGCTGGCACAATTTTAAATTTCCATGATGTAGGACAACCAGGCCTACGAATAGAGATCACAATCTACAAACAAAATGCAATTCAATTGACTCTGATATATAATGATTACATCCTCTAAGCAAAGGCTAAGATGCTAGGAGAGTAAATGGAAGGAAAGCAAACAAAAGATCATAATATGAAATTAAAGAAGCTTGACGCATAAAGAAAATCCCAAAAACAAAAATAATGAAAGATGTTGAAAGGAGATTCCTACATAAAAGATGATACAATCCCAAAAGGTAAAAATATTAAGATAACTGAAAGATCATAGGGGCACAATGCTTCAAAGAGTAGCTTGTAAAGCTCGTTATCAGGATGTTTGTGTCATCCAAGATAAGTGTGTTTATGATGTGGTGAACTGTTTACAGGAGCAAGATGCTGAGATGAGATAGGAAAGTAGTAATACATGTGAAAATTCCCCCAGGTTCTCTTAAAGAAATTTTATTCTTGAAAAAGTCTAACAAAGAAGGATAGCTTGCTGTGTTTGCTTGAAAAACACAGGATGTTTGCTATCAAAACATTTAACAAACTTCTAAAAAACAGGCAGAGACTTCCCTGCAAAGGAAATTGAAAGCATTATGCCTCATCTAACGTGAGATCTTCCATAGGATCTGATCTTACAAAGATCCACAGTTTAGCATTGTACATAAGTTTTATAGCAAGCAAAATTCATCCACAATCTCAAAAGAATCAACCAGAGGACTAATCCATTCGGCAACTCTCAGATAGGATTGTCCTCATATTACGCATAAATGCAAATTAGGTCAACTAAATTCATAGTTATAACCAGTTTGCAGCTTACAAGAACAAGTCAGACAGCCATGGCATCCCTATGTCTTACTCTCACATCACCAAACAAAAGAAAATTGCAGAGAATACCTTAAAAAGCAGTGGAAATTAAGTAGAGGATAACATTATGAGTCACCTGTCATATATGATAACTGTATCAGCTGTGGCAAGGTTAATTCCAAGACCACCCGCTCTAGTAGATAGCAGAAAACAAAATCTGGAAGAGTTCTTGGCGTTGAACCGATCTATACGAATTTGTCTTTCAGCTCCACTGACTTTTCCATCAATTCGCTCATAAATCCATTTCTGACAAGAAATGAACAGATCAGAGAGACAAATCTCAGTTTAACAGCAGACGCAGGCCACATGAATGCGACAAACATATTAAACACCATTGCAGGGAAAACATCTAATTTGACCACAAAGACACCTGTCTTAATAATGTAAATTTGTATGGACAGCTTTGAATCTGTCATTATATCTTTCCTCAACACCTCTGTTCTAGTCTTTCACGGTTTCCTTTCACCCCCTAACTACGTTTCTTGTTTTCAACAGCAATAAAAGAAATTGTATATTCTTTTTGTACAAATGGGGCACCACTCAAGTTAAAGAACAGAACACAGAAATATCGTGAAAAATAGTTGTATATGGTGTTCCAAATTTCGGACACTACTCTCCAGCGTTTAGCTTAAATAGAAGAGAATTCATATAGTGAATCCTGAGCAGAGGACTTGCGGGTTCAATAATGCTGATGACGGTATTACACAGGAATAAGTTCAGAACAGAAACAGCAGAAGAAACACAATATCCAAAGCAGCAGGTAATGCAATTCGGAGATAAATTTCACTGTAGGGAAGGAAATGGACAAAGCAATCACTATGTCTACACCTTGTATGAGAGGTAATCTTCCAGCAGGTCAAGCATGTGCTGAAATTGAGAGTATATGAGAACTCTGTGTCCTTGCTCCTTAAGCTTCACCATCATTTTGTCCAATAATTGCAATTTGCCACAAGATTCAAGAAGATGTCTGCCAAAAATATGAAATGAACGGATGAGGAAGGAGCCAAAGGTTGACAGTTTTCATGACACCATGATTTGTTTGTCACAAGGCCATGCATTTCTAATAATGTATAAAAATAGCTACACAAGGAATGGTTGGTACTTGTACGATTCATTTATATCCTGCATATGTGGTTCCACTCCTTCTAACATGTATGGGTGACAACATAGCTTCCTTAACTCCATAACCACATTGATAAGCGAAATCTGGACCACCAGTTATAATTGAATATCAAATTGATGTAAACTTAAGCATAGAAAACCTGCAACTTCAACATCAACCTCACCTGCGCACCACCCTTACGTGTAAGTAGATCATAATTACGAGTCAAAATGGCCTTGTAATATTCCTTCTGTTTGCTACTGAGTTCAACACGTAAGATGAGTTCCTTCTTGGGAGGTAGCTCCTTCATTACGTCTTTCTTTACCCCTGAATCACAACCCAAAATTTTTATAAGCCATAAATATGCAGAGGACTATTGGGATCTGACAAAACTAGATACAGAAAAATAGAGACAAATCCCAGCTCAGTGGAGGTACAACTATACAAGCCCCCACCTCTACCAAGCCATTGCCAGCTGGATTCGTTCAAACAGATCACCTCATCAAAACGTCATCAGAGCCGAATGGTTTTCTACCTTGAATGAAATTAACTTGCAAAGAACATGTCACATTCATTGAATAAAATTTTGTGGAAGGAAAGAACAGAGATCTTTTTAATGTAAATGCACACGCACCATATGTGCCACACAAGCCACACATGAATGTGAACAGGGAAAAGGAAGCTAAAGGAAGTGTTGAATCTTTCAAGCTGAAATGACTGACGATAGTCATATTCGGGATATGCAATATGTTCTTCAGCAAATCTGATACCTTAGCCTGTGAGGACATCCCAGGGTCTGTACCCACAACAGATGCTCTAGGAGGTTTGAACAACAGTGAACCAACATTGAATTGACCAATGGATTCCCACAATATTTACAATCAAGACAAACTGAGAAGTAATTTTTGAATCCGGTCTTCCCAAAGCGTAATAAGCCTATGAGCTAGACATTACACCACTTGCATTATCATCACTAAGTTTTAGCCTATGACACAACTTGTGTGCAATATGCCTAACATCAAAGCACTGAAGAAGTTGATTGAGATTCCATATGTATGAAAACTTTGTAATGTTGTTAAAGGCACAAGGTGGCTCATGGCACAAAGCACAAGCGCAGGCCTAATACAAGTAAGGCGCCCATTTATTATTGTTGTTATTATTACTACTACTACTATTATTATTGTTATTGTTATATGATATTCTTGTAATGATTTTTTAATTATTAAAGCTAATAAAAAAATAAGAAAAACTAAAAAATATTTATGACAACTATAATAAACTCATAATTCAATTAATAACATAAAAGATGGTAACTANCTATAATAAACTCATAATTCAATTAATAACATAAAAGATGGTAACTAATAAGCAAAAATTAATTAACAAATCTAAAATATTGTCCTTAAGATACCTATAGCAAACATAAATATTTATCATCATCACCAAACAAAAGTTTATCTTTCTCTCTTTATCTTATTTGCTTGAATGACTTTTTCATTTGTATACATCTCCATAAGAATCTTCATTATTTACAAATTTCAACGGATTAATTCTATAGGCACTAGTTATTAAACGTTCACACTATCTCCCAATTTATT
Organism: Nepenthes mirabilis; assembly: GCA_025585075.1. Taxonomy (NCBI): domain Eukaryota; kingdom Viridiplantae; phylum Streptophyta; class Magnoliopsida; order Caryophyllales; family Nepenthaceae; genus Nepenthes; species Nepenthes mirabilis. The sequence continues at coordinate 31,733 of JAODPA010107371.1, forward strand.
ATAAGGTGTAACTTTATTTATTCAAACAATTTTAGCTACAAAACCATCGTTAAAGAATCATTCTCAAATGCAAAGTCTTCATAATCATTATAGTCCCCAACCATTCTTCTAAAGAATCACTCGTTACTTTTATCAACTCCAATTTCAGAAATACCAAGTTCGTATTGAGATTAACAATTGAATATAATGACTAATTTTTAAAAACAAAAAATTTAATTTTACTTTTTGAGAAAAATCTATGGGACACCATTGAGCCTAGGCATGTGCCCCTCAAAATAAACATAACTGGATATTTTGAGGCACTGGACATTGATCCCTGAGCTTAGGCGTGCATTTAACAACACTGAAATTATGTACAAAATTATTCATAATTTGAATTTCACTAGGCATGATTGAGATTCTTAACATCACTCCCTGGGCAAGAAACACCCGAGCCTGGCTTCCAAGATCTATTAGTAGGGATGTAAAGTAGTCGATTTTAATAGTTTTTTTTAATATAAAAATGGCCGCACAGACAAATTTTCTGGATTTGTCTTTTTCAATACATCTGTACTGATCCGCCTTAACCTCCATCACCCCAGGGGAAATAAGTTAGATTGGTTTCATTATTGCCCTGGATTCCATTTGATTCTTTTATTTATTCTCTTGATACCATGACTTGCAAAGGCATACATATTATACAATAGCTTTCAAGCAACAAAATTGAGAAAGCCCATTAAATCTGAGCAATTCAGTTGTTTTAGAGCATGAATCAAATAAATTCAGGCAGGCACAGAAAATTTTGACAAAAAGAAAAAGGTAAACAAGAAGGTGGAGAAAGGGAGTGGCCTAGATAAGCAATTGCAATTCTTGTTAAACTCAAAACACAAAGCCATAAGTAAGGCTCTGGTACTCAGGTAGGACTTCAAGCGGAGGGGCATTTTGTACAATTTTTCTAGAAAACAAAACTTCGGAGGCAGAGACATTGGATAGACAGATCAGAGTTAGGGTTTCCATCAAAATATCTAATTTTCATCAATTGAAACAGAGATAGAACCCGCAAAAGAAAAATTATAGTGATCATACCTAGGACACCAAAATGACTGCTGTCGCTTGCCATTTTCTTTTTAAATATGTAAGTATGATCAGTGTTTTTGAACACCGGGCTTCAGAGCAAAGATGGAAAGTATAAGGAGGTGGAGAGAATAGAATGAGATTTTTAAGTTCAGGACGGTTCTCTCTTATTAATCAGAAAACTAGGGAGATTAAACAGGGTTAGAGACCCCCAAAACAGAGAATCTCAGAAGACTCACGGTGGAAGTATGACAGGGCAAAAAAGAATTGAAGCAGAGGAAATTGCAGAGTTGTAAAGACAATGGTGATAGATTTGTGTGACAGAGGGAGAATTGCTGGTGACAGATGGGCTTCCATCTGAAATGGTCCACCTAAAATAAGAATATATAAACATTGAAAACAGAAATAATATAAGTCTCTAGACTGGATTCGTACAGATGACTTTGCATCCACTGATGTCACACCATCCTATTCATCTAAAGGCAGACATGTCAACAAAGGAAACTATATTTTCATAGAAGGTACTATGTTGTGCTTTGTCCTTTCTATTTATTTTCTAGCTTGGTTTGGATTGAAAGTACCCCATCCCAATCCAAAAAGAAAACTGATATTTTAATAAAATCAAACCAAACCAAATCTTTTTACTCAAATATTCTAAACACTAGATAAAATAGATAATTCTATAGAATGAAATATCAACCGATATCTTTTATTGGATAACATATGTTAGAATTGGCGTTCGAATACTGATATTTCCTGATACCGCAACAAAATTGCGATATATTATCGTATTGACAATATAACCAATATTTGGTTATTAATTTATGACCTGTAAAAAAATTTTGCTTTCAATATGTTCAATACCAATATGTTAATACCTATATTTAATCTATGGATAATTCAGTTTGAATAGCTTAGCTATTCATTTATTTGAACACTACTACGCTACACTTGCCTTAAAAATTAGCAATGATTGCTCGAGCATGTTAAATTACACAAAGCATACCTTCACTGTAATTACCAAATAAATGCCTCAAATGTTGACATTTACTATGCATTTATAAGCCAATCTCAACATCAGGTAGGTTGTATGTACATTCTTGTCAAAATCTAATTCAGATACAATGTCAGTTGATTCTACTAATTTCTAAAAGGTCTCAACATGAGGAGAATTATGCTTTAGGACTTCCATAATAGCTTATGATGATGAAAAACCTCTTTCCTTCTTTTGCATACAAGTGCCTCTGGAGTGTACAGATCCTATGGATGTTCCCTCCCCTCGCATTTACATTAAAATGAGAAACATCTAAATTACTCAAAAAGATTGCAACATTAAAGGGTTTTGGCAACTTGCTTTCCTTTCCAGATTAGTGCTAATAAAATAATGTCAACGATTAGAAGCAACATTTAGGAGTTTCCCAGACCAACACCTAGGCCCAAAAAATAAGGAGGCATCCCAATATTTATGAAAAAAGCCTGAAATAAGCCTGCACAAGTCAATTGACTGATCCGCATAAACAAAGCTATCCGATGATTGGATCTAACTAACTTTGGCAATGTTGTCCCTCTCTAAGAAATTTCTCACTACCATCTTCTCCATTACACCTCAGTCTTTTCCATGCACCCATCATCCACTTCTAAGATTACCAAAACCTCCTACAGTGTAAATGGAAAGACTCATTTAACACATAGGAAGCCCAAAACAAATGCCATAAAGATACAGCAATTTCAATAAATTAAAAGATGATCTAAGGGATTTCCTCTTCTCCATGCAATGGGAGGTGAGGGGATAAGAAATAAGCTTCATTAATTTCCCGAAAGAGCTACAACTCAGCAGCCCAACTCAACTTCTTTTGTCATTCATGTAACTATCATCTCATTCAATTCAATGGATTCTAAGAAACTGGTATATTAGTATGTTCAATCTCACTTTTTTAAACACAAAATCAGAGATTGCCTTAGTTTTCCATTAAAACATCCAACTGACAAACTTCTCCAACCATTGCAGCATGTTTGGGAGAAGAAATGCTGCCGCCAGTTGGAATGTACTGGGTACCATAGAGCAACAGAAATAAAGGCAGTGCTGCATTTGACATTAAAGTTTTAAGGAAAAATAACCTAATCTTCCAAATCAAACCATAATATGAATCACATGATAAAGAGCAGTATAGTGTGATATCATGTCTAAGATTCATACTTCTCAGAAGATGGGGAGCCAACATTTTATGAAGCCTTGAGATTTGCTCTTCCTGGTTGATATCCTTGAACTCTTCTTGGAACTCCTCCAAACTTCCAAACTGAAAATATTCAAAATCATAAACTTCGTAGGATTTTGATCTACCAACAACTTTCCTTCAAAGATTTAGCATTTCTCAACATAAGCAGCTTCCTGAAATACTAACCTTCCCAGCATCAAGAAAGTGCATGAGCATGAAAAGCTCATCCAAATTGTTCTGAAAAATTCATCAGGGCAGCAAACAATAGTAAGATAGCATCAATGAAGAAATAAAGATAAACAGCAAGTTCATTCAAGCCAAGCAACAGGGATAACAATCCATATGACAATTGACAGAAGAAATCACATGGATAACCCGAAATATTTGAGTTCATTCAAACTAAGCAACAGGGATAACAATCCATATGCCAATAGACACAAGAAGTCACATGGATAACCCGAAATATTCGGGTTGCTCCTTCAAATATCAGAAACTCTATACATCATAATGCACACACCATCAATCAGACAATTCTAACAACATAGGTTCCCGATGATTTCAAGCAACGAAAACAACAAGCAAAAAGCATTGTCCCTAAAAGTGTAATTGATCACAATATTAATAATATAATATTTACTATCATCCTCACATCCAAGGTTTTAAACATTAGCGCCATAGGCTATAACATGTATGCTCAAGTCCACACCAAACAAATTTCAAAACAAAATGAGCATTGTGACAAGCACTCTGATATTTTTGTCACTCTGCTAATCACAGAAGGAACTAGCCTGAAATTTTTATTTTGAAGTCACTATCGAAAAAGTGTGAACAAATAACAGCATTGAAGTGCTTCATATACATCAAGATAATTAAACGAAAAAGATAAACCATGACCACCCTTATTGCAGATTTCAAACAACTACCATATAAAATCACCTCAGATGTAAAGTTGATTACAAATAATCCACGTATCAATTGAAACATCTATTAATAGAGAACTACAAACCAACAATTTTCAAAAATATAAGCAAGATAGGGTAACAATGCACAAATATAGAAGGAAAAATAACAAAAAGCTTAACTTTAACTACAACTGCAAAAGCTTACAAACATGACAGGGTATAGTATAACTGCAAGTGCATAAGAAATAAATCATTTCTTTTTTTTATCAACAGAACTTAATCTTTTCAACCGAGAATAAACTCTTAAAATATATTAGAAGAAGAAAAATTGTATCAGTTTCAGAAAGAAAAAATAAATGTTGCAAAATGAGTACATAGAAATTGATATTAAAAGACATGCTTCAATTTAATCAATATTCTCTCTTTGAAGACATTAAACTTGTTCGATTAGAGTCCAAATGGTTAAAATGAAAGGATATAGAGCAGTGTTTAAATAAAAAGAAAAAAGAAAAAGAAAATATCCTGACAGCCAAATGCTTCTACAGCTTACTCAGAGTGCACTATCAAGTAATGTGATTATGTGGTGGATAAATGCTCAATATTCTGCAAATGAATTCTATATTTGTCCAGAAAATTATACCATTAAAAAATTTGATCCTGTTTTCAATTGGAAAGGGAGATATTGAGAGCATATTAAAGAATAAATCACTAGGATTCTGTCTCCTATGTCTGTAATCCCCACAGCCTAGTCCAAAGGATTTTCCTATAGGAGAAGCAGGCACACAGTATTGTGGGCATTCTTTCCTTCCACCATTACTAATACTTTGTCACATATGATCTGGCCTGGTCGACCCGATCATGATATTTGACTCATGATCTGGCCTGGTTGACCCAATCATGATATTGAAGGATGGGACTTTTTCCCTTATGCCGTATCAAAAACCAATAATCCCTGCTAAGTAAAAATTTAGTCGACAGAAATAGTGTGCCATCTTTATGAATCAAAGTTACAATATTGTCATCAACATCTTTACACAAAATGCTAAAATGTAATAGCAAACCTGAAGGGGTGTTCCAGTTAGAAGCACACGATGTGTAGTATAATACTGCTTCAATTGAAGAAACAATTTGGAATCCTTGTTCTTAAGACGATGGCCTTCATCTACAATCTACATAAAGAAGTCAGAACCAAGATGAAGGTCTTCATCTACAGTCTACATGAAGGAGGCCATTTTATGTATGGATTTATTGGGTAGACGCAGAGGAAACAAGAATGAGTCACATATTACCATACACTCCCATTTTATTGGTTTCAAAGATCCAGCATCTGCATTAACCATTTCATAAGATGTCAAAAGAACGTCAAATTTAATTCTCTCCTGTTTGTTTTCACTGGTAATTTGACCAGATTTCTTCTTCTTCCACTTCATTGAACTTCTGGGATAATAAAATTCATATTCCCTTATGACAGCACGAGCTTGTGCAGTGCCAACATACATAACCTGCATTTGTTGGGATTCATTATGCACACAGCATATCCAATTCCAAGGCCCAGAAAAGAGAGACAATACTTACAACATTCATCTGGGGTGCCCATGTTGCAAATTCACGTTCCCAGTTACGCAGTGTCGACAGAGGTGCCACCACTAAATGTGGACCAATGTTTTCTTCAAAAAGAGATGCCAAGAAAGCAATACTCTGAATGGTTTTTCCTGCATATAAATATTTTGATATGGTTATGCAGACCATCAGATGCAGACCAAGTTCAAAGAACATGAAAAATGAACAAAGATTAGCAATTAGAGATGTTTGGAAAATAATTACCAAGTCCCATCTCATCCGCGAGAATCACGTGTGTTTGTTTTGACCAGGAGAAGCGCAAAAAGTTCAGCCCTTCCAGCTGATAGGGATGCAATGCGCCTTCAATCATTCAAAATTGCACTTGGGAATTATCATGACAAAACAACCAAAAAAATAATTTGCTAACAAGAAGCTGTTTCATATGAGGATCATAAGACAGGATAGTATTATACCACCAGCTAGAAATTCAGGGCTGCATTCATAATGCTGAAATTCTTTATGTTTCTTTTGCAGCTCAGTGGCATCATGACTGGCATTTTTTGGCTTAATGGAAGATTTTTTGCGACGCTTAGACTGGATTCTGTAGAACCTTTCAATTTCAGGTTCAAAGGCAGATATGTCTGATTCAAATTCCCAGTAGCAATTGTCATAACTCAGCTCCTTCCACTTCACAAGATACTCCTTCTCATGATCTTCCCCCCTGCAAAATTCAACAAATAGTTTTGAAGTCCAAGTCAGATCTCAAAGATAAAAGTCAAAATGAAATGGTCGTTGCATAATAATACAAACACAAGTTCGAAAATTGGGTGGCCATTTCAGAAGACTGTGAGAACTATCACCAAAGACATGGTATGACAATCAGTGGAGTACCCAAGATTTAAGTTATATCAAGGCTGTATTAAATGGTGAGATGCTATCATCTGCTTTTCTGTCTTTAATCCAATCATAAGAGGGAAACATGAAAATGTCCCTGGTTTAGCAACTAGCTCACTTCATATGCAATTTCTACCATACAAAATGGCAGTTTGATTACCATGTAAATCCAAAGGAGACTTAGCTGATGTATATGCAGATTTACATGATGAAAAGATGCATCTGCATAACACTTTTTTGCCCCAAGGAGATGTGCATCCCAGTACATTTCCAAGCCATATCCAGGGCAGTATTATGTAGGTCAAGGATAAGGTTTCTCCAGTGTGTCATTGAGTCATGGATCCAAACTATAAAAACACCCTCTACACTACAGGGGTAACGTTGCTATATCATTGAGCCACTCCAGAACCTTCAGTGTGGGAAAACTAATGCACTAGGATATTTATCTACGGAAGTGCTATTTAGATTTTTCCACTATATTTAGAAACTAAAACCATCAACATTTTCTAGACAATAAAAAGATATCCCTTCTTTAGAGACTTAAGACATTCTTTCGCCTGAAAAAAAATTGATCTCCATCCAACATCTTAACCTATTAGGTAGAGGATAGATTACCAAAATAAGTGCAATATCTCAAAATTTCCACTGAGTTGTTGAATAGATTACCAAAATTTTGTAATAACGTGAATTAGCTATTCTTCACCAGCAGTGATGTTGACAGAATTTTCTATAAAAGAAAAATGAAGACGTGAATGTTAACTAGTGACAAACTTGAAACACCAATAAATTCTCCTTGCCCAAAGAAGAAGAAAAAACAAGCACATGCTTGGCATTAAAGTTTTTAAATTTATATGGGGAGTTATAATTTAATGCCGACAAGAAATTTCAGTGTGGCAATAAATAAGAAGCTGATAGTGTATTCATTAGTAGTAAACCAATAACAGGTTTTTTTTTTCCTTTCTTAGACGGTCTTTTCTTGAAGCAATTGCAAGTAAGAGCACAAAGGAGAAGTTACTACATTATGACTTGAAAGTTGCACTGCAGAAATAGTTTCTCTACAATATAAGGATAAGGCTGCAAACCTCAGACCCTCCCCAAACTCCACAATATGAGAGCCCCTGCACTGTGCAGCCCTTTCATCTTCTTATTTGTGGGTCCAACTGTTTTCTTTTACCATCAATTGCAAGCTTTGAATAGCAGGCTAACTCTCTTCTATAAAGATAATAGTAATATTTACCTAACAAACTAAAGTTATAAGCGCCCAAACAATTACTAAATAACAAAAATGCATTTTAAAGAAGGCACTCAAATATAGATTAGCGATAACTGCTTTGGTGTGTCATCTCATTTTTTAAATCGGCTCAAACCCCCCTGATTTCAAAGGATTTAAAATTCTAATTGAGTAGATCTTCCACAGATATGATATCATTACAAATCAAAAATTTATGGAGAACGGGATAAATGCAGTACGGACACCACACATTTTTCACTATTTTGTTTATAGCATCACCAAATAACTCCTCAAGCTGACAGAGATCCACAACTTGCATCAAACAAGCTGTCACAGAATATTACAAACCAAAAATTGTTGCAATTATGTTAAAGAAAATTATCTGAAGTCATTGTATGTTGACAATAAATGTTCCACTCGCAGTGACTAATATGATTAAACTATTTTCTAATAAGAAAGAAACAAGAAGCAATTTCATAACAACATTAAATGGGGAATATTTCGGAGTTTTAGTTAATATTGAATCACAATATTGTTACAATTAAAATAAGAGCTACAGACATGGATAGATAAAATTTTTTGAAATTAAATTACAAAACGCTACATTGTTAGGTGAGAATCGAATTGACGTAATGGGAATGGCTAGTCAACATTAATTAGCCATTCCCATTTGTTCACTCTGATTCCCACCTAACAAACACAATTCTAGCCTATAAGGGCAATTTTCGAACAGAAAAAGAACTGCAAAATTTTTGAGAACAGAGGTGCCTGTGCAGGCTCTTGTATGTTGGGGTCAAATGTGTGCTATCTTATCCTTACATTAAAAACTAAAAACTATAGACAAGTTCAATATGCAACACTCACATATCGTATAAAATAGGATTTATGGAAAATTACACATTCTATGGTTGTTGGAATGGAGAACTTAGTGAGAGTTTGTCCAACAGGTATCAGTTAGCAACGGTTTACAACATATAATGCTGAATATTTGTTGTCGGTATAATAAGTTTTTTATTCATCAATATGTCAAGGTACATGTAAATAAGAAACTTACCACCAGAAAAAGTCAAAAATAAAATGAAATTTTCATTCATGAAACAATGAAAGCTTCTTACAAAACTGTTTACTGAGGAATCCAAGGATTGATCCTCCATCCTAAAGACAAAACTACATATAACAAAGTGATTGAATAGGATATCTATACAGTATACAGTACAATATACAAGTAGAAACAAATATAAAAGATAGCCAAGTTTGACCACTAGCAGAAACTAGCACTTCTGATCGCTCGCGCTGGAAATGAAGATAACCGAGGAATTTATCATGGATGAACAGTAGTAAAATGAATAGATGACAAGTCTCATTATGTAACTTTGTAGACTCCCTGCAAAGTGTTTACGAAGGGTCCTTCCTCCTTCCTAAAGATAGAACTAGATATAACAAAGAAAATTGAATAGGATATCCATAGCATCCTTCCAAAAGATACAACTGTATAAAAAAGGAATATCAAATAAGATATCTATACCGAATAGTATAAAAGTAGAAACGGATATATACAGACCCAAGTTTGACCACTTGTCAAAACGAGCACCAGTGATTTTTTGGGTGAATAATGAAGATACCAATGACTTTCTTATGGATGGATGACCACTAACCTCAATAAGTGATACTATTGAGCATGTTTGTGATTCATAGGCCAATCCATTGGAATGTCTAATGGACCAGAACGCAGAATCTAGTCTACATGGGACACCCAAAACGCTTTGCTGAATAACAAAGGTGTACTCCCTGAAAACCAAATGAATATATAACCACATCTTCTCTGAAAGGGAAAAAAATCATCACACATCCTCTCTGAAGGGGGAAAAATCATAACATACCCTCATTTATAAGACAGACAGAGAGTAAAGTTGAGAAACATGATTAGACTCTGGCTCATTGTTTAGACACATCGACATGGGCAAGATATGAACCCTCTTCACCATTCTGCTTGATCCAGAAGTGCTCTGGGAAAATCCAAGAACAGATCAATCCTCTTCAACTCGTTCTAGGTCTATCCCCCCTTATTGTCACTAACCTCAAATAAATAGTAACACAGCCTAGTCAACATCTTCATTACATTACACTCAAATGCTAGTTAGTACTCCATCTGCTGCATCTTATTTGGAAACAATTCTGCGTTAGGATGTCCACATGTACAGAGATTTGAGAGATTGATGTAAAGCTACTTATATTCCTGATATCATACAACCTTACCGATCATAGGTTTAGAAATAAACTACAACACCTATACGTATAAATGAGAATTAGATGAATGTCAGGTGTCCAATATGAAAACACAGCCAATAAGGAGCATACATCAATTATAAGGTCCCCACGAAAGTTTACTTTCCGTAACTATCAGACCAAAAAGAGAGGATTTCCTCAATACCTTACCCAAAAATCAAAGATCCATTTATACTCAAGCACATCTTTTTTTACATCTTAAAAAGGTGCTATTTTGCCTTAGCAAATCTGCATAAGATATAACAAAGGATACATATCACTTTATAAATAAACCCAAATTTCTACAAATAGAACCTGATTTTGTTAGTCAACATTTTGAACTTTTAGTAGAAATCAAATTATTGACAGTTTGATACCGAAAATTCAACCACAATTGAAAGATACAATCATAGACAGTTGAACCTGCAAGCAAGGATTCGATCAACAGTAGTCCATTCAGGTCGAATAGCAATGAAGTCCTCCTCCGAGTTATTCATTGATTCCATTTGTCGGTGGAAGTTGTTCACTTTTGTCTTGAGGCGAGGAAGAGATTTATAGGCTTTTAGAAACTCTTTCTCAGGCACCCTGCAAATCCACATAAGAGTCAAATTCAAGAAAAACATACAAAAGCAAAGCGCATGAGTTTACAACACTGCAATACAGAAGAGTATATAACAAATGAACTGACATGTCCTCCATTAATACATAAAGATCAAGGGCAAAAAGACCCATGCACTTAATACAATAAAACTACCATGTGCAGTGCAGGTAAGATATGCCCTTCCACTTTACAAGATATTGTTTGACGAATATTTGCTTTGATCCCAACATAGTGGCATCACCATCATCAGCTACAGTAGGGCGCATTTCACAGTCTAATATCTTCTCAATATCACTGAGCGGGCTGACCTGCAAAGGAAGCAGCACTCCAAAGCCTACTCGGAACAAAAGGATACAATAGAAACAAGGCATCAATCATAATAGGGATGCATACACATTCTGGACATCTCCAATTGCTGGGAAAGGGCACTTTAACTGGTGGAAGTAAGCACTTAGGATGATAAGCATAAGTGCAGGTTTCACAGTGGAGCAGACTTCCGCTTTCTCCACAAGAATGGCATGAATCATCTTTCTACAGAACGGAAATAACAATAAGAAACATATCTTTAAAAGATTCTTATAGAAAGGTTCATGTTCCAAAGTCTGCAATCAACAAGCATAAATCACAGAGCGCCATCCATTGCGGTTTAGGATTAATTAGTAAGCTGCATTGATGCAAGTTGTGTAATAAAGTCTAGGCAGCATGATGAACAAGCAAGATAGCACCATTTCGAGGAGAACATTAGCCAATAAACTGCGTTACATAAATTTTGTACCAAAAAATAAAAGTGATTCTTGGTATCTTCTCAATGAGAAGTACAATTTTTTGACACAATTCCGGACCAATGAGGTTTTTATTTTTTTCAACATATCAGTCCAGCTTTTCCCATCTTATCAGCTTATTTATTACAGGTATGATCTACCAGGTCTTGACTTTCTTGAGGCAAACACCATATCTCAAGTAATGACAACCGATTCTCGTCATTCAACTTGAGCCACAATTGTGGTATAAACTGCAGATGTGGCTTCAAATAGCAGAGAACAACACAAAATAGAACTGGGATGCAACACAAATATCTCAGAGATGTTTCAAAACTTTGCATACCTATATTTGACCACAGCTCCTTATTTAGATGGGACTAAGCCTAAAACAACAGTAAGGTTGCTTTATTGTGGCCCGAATGTCTGATTTTAAAAATGAAAGCAGCCTCTATGTAATGCAAGATAAGGCTGCGTACATCTAATCCTCTTCAAAGCTCAAAATGCAGAGTTTCAAACACAAGGATGCCCTTTTTTCCCTTATGTAGTGATATAATCTCTCCGGATCTTGTAGTAATAAGAATATCACTTACGTCCCAGTCCAGGGCAGTAATTTTAAGCACACAACATGGATGCAGAAAACTTTTTAACAGTCAACTATTGATCAGGCAGCCCACAGTAGTTTATAATGTTTCTAAACCTTGCAACAAGTACAAGCAGCATACCAAAATAGACAGCCATAGTCCTTAGCCAAGTAATGGCAGAGATAGTGCTTTCTTCCAGAACCCTCAATGAAAGAATGTCTTTCATCTAATTGTCAAAAGGAGACTTCCAAAAATAATTCAACAAGATCTTGAGCAACATGTATTATTTTCGTTCAATTTCTATGGAGAATGATGCCATCACAAATCAAACAAAAAAAAAAAAAAAAAGATGCCATACTTGTCAATATGAAATTTGGTTTACAAGGTGGCCCAATGCATGAGCCTTCCCACATTGCATGCCCTAGGGAGTGTCAAATGTGTTCATTCCTACTCATGAGTTGCAAAGAAGCAATTGCAGTGGTTTGGCCAGTGAAATCCAAGTCACAATACTCACTGTTGTATCAAGGTTCATCCTCAAAATTATTCATTGAATGAAATAAAGAATCATTCTCCAATAGAGGCTTTCAAAAAACTCCTCACTCCTACCTATATTAATCTACAATAGTTGGCAAGATATATGTTGTTTAAAAACAGGAGAAATTTGCAGTTAGCAAAGATTCAATGACAGAATTTATGGCATCAGAGCACTCCTGGATCTCTAGGGATGTAGAGGAATGATTTGCCCAAAAACGAGACCCCTAGTGATACAAATTCATATTAAAAAGAAGGAAAGATGCATAAATATTTAGGTAGAGAGAAAGAGAGATGGCGAGAGAGAGGAGAACAAGGATATAGAACCATAAAAGAACTGCAAAATAAAAATATAAAGAACCACAAAAATATCTGCAGATAATTGAAATCTCACTATCTGAACAAGAAAGAAAGACCAGCGGCAGCAACAAACAAATAGCCAGGACAAACCCAGGAAAAAATGACAAAATAAACATGACAATCAAAAAAACTTGTCTGGAAAGCCATTAAAAGAACATACAGCGTCTTCCCTGACTATCCTTTCAGCCTTTTCCAAAGCAACACCAGATTTTCCACGAACAAGATCTGCTTCATCATCTGACAAATCTAAATTATATACAGGTCGCCGATCTGATCTTGTACGAAGCCTTTCAACTAAACTACTCATTCTTCTGAAGAAAGTGAAATGCAATAATTAAGGTCATGTTCAATGAATAGCCAAAATTCTTAGGACAACCAAGAAAGCCAAATAAAACTAGAAAATGCCAAAATCCCTAAAGAGGTCACCAAACAGAACAATAGGAAAAGAGTGTGAATAAATACAAGAACACAAGGAGTTGCAAAGAATTTTTAGAACAGTAGTAGTGAATCCAAGATGAAAACATATAGAGGTAGAGAGAAAAAGTGAGAGATACATAAATCTAAACATATAAGAGACAATATACAATTAGATTCATAATTATTATGCCAACACCACCATAACTCTGATAATGAAAGAATCAACTATAACCATTTCATCTTGGCGGCAAGCAAATAGTAAAATGTAAAGCCATATGTTCACATTATGCAGCTAGAGGCAAGAGAAAAGAAACTACACAATAGATATGGAATGCAAATTTGAATGGGAAGTCAAATTCAATAACGAATTGAAAATCAAATTTGGTGCAGTCGTTTCAGGTTTTGTGGGTTTGAACCTCATATTTGTGCATCGGTCTTTTTCTTTCATTTCTTTTCTTCAACTTTTCAGTCGTTTTTTTATAAAGTTTTCTGCTTTCTTTTTTTCTACATGTCTTTATGGTGTTTTGGGTGGGGTGGTACTCAGTGCATGATGGCAAACCCCCTGGCTTCATTTCTAGCTTTGTCTTTCTTATTGATCAAGACGGAGGAAGCTTATAATGCACCTAAGTTTTCCATTTAGAAAGAGTATAATGCAATTGTAATTCACAAGCCTCAGGTAAACTAGTAGTGGAATAAAGCTTCCCTTCCTAGCACACTGAGGGCTTTAAGAACGAAAAATTCAAAGACTCTCTTATGCCATAGGAGTATCAATGCCATCCGATCTGTCCACTATGTTCTGCACACAATAAATCTTTCAATCACATATTCGTTGCTTGTGACTGGTCTAGAATAATTGCATATCAGAGCTAAAAAGAAGGCAGTATTGGGAACTCAACTGGCAGCTATGAAATACAATTCATGGTTAGAAAGGAAAGGTTTTTACCTTTTGGGAGAAGGATGTCCAGTACACACTATTATATAATCATTTTTTAGATCACCAACAGAAACATCCGGTGACTCTCTTTGATGAATTGGGGTATTTTGCTTTTTATGTCCGTTTCATCAAAGTTACCAATATCACCGACTTTTGACTGTGTTACATTTCTTCCTATATTCCTATTAGGAAGAAATGCAGCCCGTCCACTAACCCAAACGAGGGCAAGGATCCAGTTCATACAAGAACATATTGTTCCAATTTCTCTTCTTGTTTTAGCTTTTGCATAACATGTGCCTAGATTTGCTGTGATCAAAAAAAGGTTTCGCTATGACAAAATAGCAAATTATATAAGCAAATCATTGTGGTACTTAATATGCTATAGACTGAAGGAGATGAAAGTGTTAAAGTTGCATTTGTCCTGTTATGACTTCAAATACTTGATTTTCACCAGTTTGGTTTCACAATCTTCCAAGGATATCCTATAGTTAAGGAAATCAATGGTAGCCTTGAGGTTTGCCTATCCACTTCTTAAGGCCAACGATCCGAGTTCTTTTGGTTCCTAGTGGTCCACCCTATTTTCCCTGAAATAGAAACTTGTGCTAGTCGGGCTTTTCACCAAAATGGTTGCGGTCTTTTCAATTAATAAGCACGGAAGTTACATAGCGCACTTCTTGGAAGAGGACAATTATCACTCTCTTTCTTGTGATGACGACAAACCTTGTCAGCCATGACAACAACAGCAAGCAGACTGATAGTTG
The DNA here is from genome assembly GCA_025585075.1 of Nepenthes mirabilis. NCBI lineage: Eukaryota > Viridiplantae > Streptophyta > Magnoliopsida > Caryophyllales > Nepenthaceae > Nepenthes > Nepenthes mirabilis. The sequence goes on from JAODPA010107371.1 coordinate 46,800, forward strand.
ACATACAATGAGAGGGAGATTTAAATACCCATAATTGCCCGATATGTAGCAGAGGTATAATTATGTGATATTTCCTATAAGCAGCTCTATTGAAGCCACCATAAAAGTACAATCCTGACTACTTGCAAATATAAGGGGGAAAGGCAAGTTATAACTAAATTCAAGATGAACATACTGCATGCACCAAAAGATCATTGAGAACAAGGATTGCCCACCCTTTAAACTTGTTCTAAACCTATAGGATTTTGGATAATATGCCTCTGATATAAAGCAATCCTTGCTAAAAAAATTAATCACCAGAGAACATTTACTTTTCCAGAACCATGATGCGCAATTTACCAAAAATTAGCACATATGTGATTGTACATAATGTGCAATTAGTCAAACGAATCCAAAATTTCAATTTTCCAGTCAGAAAAACAGACTTAATAGACATCGAATCAAAAGTCTATAACAAGATTGTTCTAACCTGCACTAAAGATGAGGTTTCAATATCATACCATAGGATTCGACAAACTACTAAATAAGTATTAACTGATAATAGATACAAATTTAAAAGGAATATTTGATCCAGATAGCCTTGGGCTTCTTACTAAGTATACATATATTCCTCACAAAGTCCAAAAAATAATACATATTTGAGCTTTCGATTTCACTCAGCTCTTTAACTCTACATTAATTAGTTGTCCAGGTCTACTAGTCAATGCCAACATATCATTAATATTGCCCACGTGCCTTAATATGATTTTTGAACACTCTAATGCAACTCTAAATTTATTTTAGACAGCAAAAAATGATGTTCTAAAAGAAAAAAGGTGCTCTCTTTTCTTACCTATCTTACTCACAGTTCTATATGGTCCCTCAAGGTCATATTTCCTAGAGGTTAGGCGTGGGAGGGCAAGGTTACTAACATTTTCCTCTCCTTTTACCTTTACCCTATTTTTTCCCTCCTTTTATCTTTGCCCTATTTACTATACATAAAGAAGCTCATCTTTTCAAGCCATGAAAATACTCTCCGCATTGCAAAGGGAAAGGCCGCATACATTACATTTAACCCTCCCTAAATCCACGGTGATGGAAAACTCATGCCCTAAGCTACCCTTTTGAGAGTAAACCTTGATACAATTATAAGGTTACTCAATTATGATATAAAAAATTCAAGTTAAAACCACGGAAAAAGCCTAGTTGCAAATCTTGGTATGTTCAACTCTCTTACAATAAAGTGCAATGATACTCTCCACCTCGCCAACTCATACAAATGAAAATGTCAAACAAGTACTAAACCCGGCAACTGCTGGGTGCCCCCGGCCTCACCAATACCACTAGTATGTCACCAAAATCACCAATGATCATCACACCACCAGCACACACACAGTAGTGATCACTGGTAACAGCTGAAGTTGAGCAATGTTAGTTAAAAAAGTAATCCCATCAACAACCATGGGAGGGCACCATATCCACCAGAAACCAGATGTCAGCAAAGATTGTTTGCAACTGTCTGGCAGGGGATTGCTGAGCAACTACAAAAACCCACCAGAAGCAAGTCACTGATGGTGGTAGATTCTCCCACGCTCATTTACAACAACATAACCAAAAAGGGGAAAGGAAGAAACTTCTACACCCATAACCATTCCCCTTCACCTCCCTTCCCGCCCCTAATCTTTCCCACCATTTTAGTAGCCCATACCAAATACCGGGCCTTAATCTCTTCAAAGCTCTGCCATAATTTACCCAGCCCACTACAAGATAGACTGGCACTATGATCATGTACAATCTCCATAAATCAATTGTACCAAATAACGCTCAATGCCAACTCATTGATATCATTACCGAAAGAAATAAACTAATATCATATAGAAAACAAGAATACAAAGGCTGGAAGCTCTATATTTTGTTTAATTTGTTATCACACAAACCAATGCAGCAATTAATCTGCAAATTTGTACCCATCAAAAAACCCCACTCCAATTCATAAACACGCACAATAATTGGCCACGATTCACAGCAACCCGAGTATACATTGAACGTTGTTCTCTAATTTGCAAGACAACAGTGATGGAGAAAAATAAGACACAACAAAACCTGATTCAACAATTTAAGGGAAATTCAACGCTATCATCGTTGAACACGATAGGCTCTAACATCCTAAATAACTTCCGTCGAAAGCCACGAACTTTTCGAGTACTCTAAAGCGAAATCGCAAAATCTAGGGTTTTGCATAATAAGACGCCTAAGACCTAAAATCACAAAACGCAACTCATAGAGTGACTCACCGTCGGACTCAGAAGCCACTTGCCGTAAGCCAAATTCCTCAATTCGAGAATAAAATTTCTGCTTCAGGCGCAATGGCGATCATGTGACCTTGATTTCTTGAAATCAATTCAAGTTCACAGGTAAGAGAGAACAGAGATGGATAAACGCGAAGGGGGAGAAAGAGAGCGGGCAGTGGATGGAAACAGAGCTGCACTGAGTTGAATCGGCTGAGTATCGGAGGGCTAGACGAGCTACGACGACGGAGGGACAAAACCGGTGAACACAAGCGATTCGGATTCCAATAATCTTTAAATAAATAATTATAATT
>JAODPA010107372.1:0-50689 GCA_025585075.1 Nepenthes mirabilis
ATCAATTAACCTATGTTTGTCCGATTAAACAGTCAAACCAACTCGGCATCAATTTTTGATTTTTTTAAACTGGTCAAACCAATTTGGGTCAAAGCCGATTCACTGTTCTAATGACAGAACTGTGAACACCTATAATCTCATATGCATGTATTATTATCTGTGTTATAGAAAAGTTAATTTCATTCTTTAATCCTATAATTTCATTATCATAATTAAACAGCCTCATCACTACATTAAATCTGAGAAAAAAATTCTATAAATAATCCACTAAAAAGAAAGGAATTCACTACCAATAAATTACAGTAATAACATCCCACTACCTATAATACAGGACATGAACATCCTCCTTCACCTTAATCAAATACCTAAAGAAATGATATTTCAACCAAAATCAACTACGAAGGAAACTCCCCAGATGAAAGAAGCTATTTTAAAAATTGGGTTTGAATTAAAAATCAATAAAAACTATTTATTAATTGATTTCAAGGCTAATCCAAAAAAAAAAAAAATGAAAAAATGAAAACTCATTTTGAAACAATAAAGTAGTAAAGCCCGATCAACCAGACTTCTTAAAGGAACGACCCAGTACACAAGGCTTCAGGCTGCATGGTTTGGACATTACAAATATGTTATTTATGTAATTTGGAGTCATAACCTCTGGTTTGAAGTAACTATGCTCATATGCTGTCTCAAACATTGATACAACATCAATCTTCGTTTGTATGTAAAGCAGCTTTGTAAGAGCACAGTGCCTAATATACTGCTGTGATAACAGAAGATACAACAATGGCTTGCATAAGAAAGAATAAACCGAGGAACTTTCATACACATTTGATGCACAAATTATCAAAGAAAAGAGAGAAAATACTCACCGCCATTTCTATCCACTCCATCTGTAAGGAAGTCTCCACTTTTTGTGCCAATAAATCGACACCCTCGACCACAGAGGGAATCCGAACTCAAACTCTAGTGGCTGGTCAGCTGCTCCCGCCACAGTCAGAGGCAACCACACATATCTCGAGTCCCCTAGATCAGCTGGATTCCACCTATCTGCCATAAATATGAAATAACCCGAAATCCCTGGCAATGGAAGGACAGACGTGCCCTGAGCAAAAAATGTTGTCTGTCGGAAAATCTTATTCCCTCCAACGCACGGGTTTCCCATTGTCTCCCAAGGACCCAAAATCGACGAGGCAGCATGAGCCATCGCCTCGTTGGGTGCCCAGCCGGTACACCCGGATGTGATCATGTAATAGGTTCCCCAGTGCTTGAACAATGCTGGAGCTTCACGGTGCTGTCCAATGAGAACTCTTCTCATCGAACGAGTCACGTCAAGATAATCTTCAGTAAGAGGTCCAACATGAAGTTCGGTGTTGTCCTCGGATGAGTAGATGAGATATGCCGCCCCGTCATCGTCCTTAAAGATTGTCATGTCCCTGCTGTCAAAACCATGGGGCCTCTTGCTGTAAAGGTAGTCGAAGGGCCCCGTGGGTGAGTCGCTGACTGCAACGCCGATGCAGGCTTTAGTGTAGTTGGCATCATCGATATGCATCCACATGACATACTTTCGGGTGTTTTTGTTGTATATGACTTTTGGTCTCTCAAGCACGTTGGATTTGTGGAGATCGTGGGTCTCGTTTGTTTCTTCAGCGGCGAGCACAATGCCCTCGTTTTTCCATGTCCATAAGTCCTTTGAGGAGTAGCAACCAACCCCAATAATGTCTACCTGAAGAGGAGATTGAAAACATTTTAATCATACAAGATTACCGGCCAAACTCATGCTAGTTTATAATCAATCACGGATATTGCAGCACTACTAAACTAATGTATTATTCCGATGTCTTTTCATGCATATTAGAACAACAAAGGCGAAAGAAAGAGATGTTGGGAAATATGCACCTTACTGCAATTTAATTACAGGAGGTTAAAATACTAGCAATTGATTCACAAATGCATGAACAGTTTTTTTTTTTTTTTTTCTTTGCACAGGGGAGAAACTAATAATCTAAGGAAATTCTGCAAATGAAAAATCAGGAGCAAAATTAGAATGCAATGCAGGCAAACACACGACACTAACTGATGTATTAGGATCATAAGTAACAGTAAACTAACAAACAAAATACAAAACTGAACATTAAATTTACATAAAAACCCACAAAAAAAAAAAAAAAAAAAAAAAAAAAAAAAAAAAAAAAAACCACATGCAAATGATAAGTTTTACTAATCTCAAAAAATAATACACATGGCGATTGAAAGAGCTCACAAATACTCACAATAAATGACCCTTTATACAAACTCTGAAATAAAACAATGTATTTATATTTCAAGAGCTTATTTAAGCGGCCATCACGTGGTCTACTTGCGTTTCGTTACTGGAAATTTACTCAAGCCTTCAGCATAAAGGAAAATCTCATGGAAGACTCAAAGACGAAGGTCCATACAACTTCATTGAAGCAAGAGTTGTGTGAGAATCGGGTGAAAACTCCCGTACATCCAACAACAATAAACTCTGCACCTCAAACTTCTCAAGTCGAACAAGGCATATTCAAGTCAGACATAACAAATCTCTACCATGAGCTGAATTCGACAATGAAATAAATTTCCAACAAAAGAACTTTCCACCTTTTCCACAAAGCCCCTAAGGGCACACAACAATTAAGCATGGATACTAATCAAGTTCAAGCAGTGCTCAAACTTGACAATTGAAAGAGGCTTTGTCATCATGTCATCTGCATTAACCTTAGTCCCAATCTTCCTCACAACAATGTCAGCACGAGCAATGACATCCTGAATGAAATGGTATATGACATTAATATGCTTAGTCCTCTCACAATACATCTGATCCGTAGTAAGGTAGATGGTTCTCTGACTATTGCAATATGCTACGGTGACTTGCAAACTCTCGTCAGGGTCACTAAACAGCCCCTTTAACCAAATAGCTTCCTTCATAGACTTAGTAATAGTCATATATTTAGCTTCAGTAATGGATAATGTAACTATAGGCTAAAAAGTAGCCTTCAAGCTAATGGCATATTAATCAAGAGAGAACACATACTCAGTAAGAGACCTTTTATCAAGGTCTTTCACTAATGGCATATTAATCAAGAGAGAACACATACTCAGTAAGAGACTTTTTATCAAGGTCTTTAGCGAAATCTGAATCAACAAAGCCAACAATGCTATTACTACATTTCCCAAACTGCAAACAAGCATTAGTAGTACCACGCAAGTATCTCAAATTCACTGGACTACTTTTCAGTGTTGTTTACCCTGATTGGCCATATATCTACTAATAGCATAAACTGTATATTCCAAATCTGGACATATACACACCATAGAGTACATCAATGTACCAACAGCATTGGAATATGGCACTCCTGACATGTATTCAGTATCTTCATTAGTTTGGGGTAATAGAGAGGATGAAAGCGAGAGGAGTCGTAACAGGTTTGACATTCTTTATATTGAATCATTCAAGCAACTTATGAAAATAACCTTTCTAGCTCAAATGCAGCGTTCCTGCATTCCTGTCATGCAAAATCTCCATGCCAAGAATCTTCTTTACAGGTCCTAGATCTATCATCTAAAACTCACTCTCAAAAGAACTTTAAGGTTACTAATTTCAATCTCAATCCATTGCAGCTACCAATATGTCATCAACATACAAAAGTAGATATATAAAAGAATCATTTTTCATTCTTTTTAAATAAACAAAACTATTATATCTATTTCTAGTTAAAACATGACTAATCATAAAGGAATCAAAGTGTTTGTATTATTACCTCAGAGATGCTTCAAACCAAAGAATGACTTATTTAGCAAGCACATATGATCTTCTTTGCCCTCAATCACGAAGCCCTCAGGTTGCTCTATATAGTTCTTCTCCTCATTTTCTACATATACAAAAGCCATTCACACATCAAGTTACTCAAGCTCCAGGTCCTACATAGTACAACACCAAGAAGCGCATGAATGGAGATATGTTTCACCACAGGTGAAAATATATTGGTGAAGTTCACACCGAAAATCTAACTGTAGCTCTTTGTGACCAATCTCGCATTATATCTGACTTCCTAAACTCCTGGGGTACCATCCTTTTTCTTGAATGCCCATTTGCAGCAAACCACTTTATTTTCCTTGGGAGTCTTTACAAACTCCCCAAGTCCTATTCTTTGAAGAGATTCAATCTCTTCTTGTAATGAAACTAACCATTTGCGGAGTCAGCACACGTAACAGCTTCCCTATAGGTAGAAGGCACCTCAATGTTATCAACTTCCTCCGCAACATTAAGAGCATAAGCAACAAGATCAGTCTCACCATATCTCTATGAAGATCTAATATTTTTTCTGAGTCTATCTGTAGCAAGGGAATATGATCACTCCTATTGTGATTACATAACAACATGATGAGTAGCAGAAGATTGTACAATAGAGTTGTGGCTGTACTCCCTCTCTAACTCCACCTGCACATCAAAAATCTCTAGCCATGTGCGACATAGCACTTTAGGTGAAGAAGACACTTACCACAAAGAAGTATGTTGGTCTCATTAAAAACATCTCTGCTAACAATAATTTTGGATGTTTTCTGACGCCAGGACTTATATCCTTTTACCCCTCATGAATAACTAATAAAAACACATTTACCAAATTGTGGTTCAAACTTTCTGTTGTTAAAATGGGCATAAGCTGAACATCCAAAGATCATAAAAACATGAGTAGTTAGAAGGATTGCCTAATCAAACCTCTTTGAACATTTTACATTCAATAGCATAAAAGGAGCAATTTACCGGGAAACATCTCATGGCAATAGCCTTGACCCAAATGACTTAGGCAATCTAGAATTTGAGAACACACAATGCACTCTATTAATATTTAGTTCATCCGCTCAACTACACCATTTTGTTGTAGTGTTTCATAAACTGTAAAGTGTCTCACAGTATCTTCATTCTTGCAAAAATCATTGAACCAGCTAGAATAGAATTCAAGGCCATTATCAATATAGAAATGCTCAACTTGTTAGCCCGTTCGCTTTTTAATCATAATCTTCCACTGTTTGAACGTTTCAAATACATCACTTTTCTCCTTAAAAAAAAAAATACTCAGATCTTTCTCAAAAAATCATCAATTATAGAACGCAAACACTTGGAACCACTTTTCAATGGCACCTTGGCAGGTCCGAATGGGTTGAATGAACATAATCAAGCATTCCTTTTGTGCTGTGAACACTCATACTGAAATTGATCCTCTTCTTCTTTATATAAATCAAATACTCACAAAACTCCAGCATTCCTATATTCTAACCATAAAGAAGAACTCTCTAGCTCAGAATGGCCATGCACTTTTCACAAATATGTCATATGCCACAACTTTGTAACATCAAAATTTGACATAGAGAAACACCGCAGAGACACCGGTTATGGTAAAACCCTACAAAACATATAGATTCCTGGTCATCTTTTGACCTTTCATTACAATAAGGGCACCTTTACTTGCACAAATAACTCAACCTTCCAAGTGCACTTGTACTCATTTGAGTCAAGGATACTCAACGAAATCAGATTTTTCTTCAATCTTAAGATATGTCTAACATCTGATAGTGTTCTTATAACACCATCATGCATCTTAATTTTCACAGTTCTAATGCCAATACTTTTGCATGATGCATCATTACCAATAACAACAGATCCTTTGGAGACTTCTTAATATGTGAAAAATCAGTCCTGAGTGGAACACATATGAAAAGTATAAGCAATATCAAGGATTCATTCAAAATTAATTTTAGAACCATCATTAGATACTACCAAAAAACCCCATTAGATGCACTGCCTTCTAAAACAACACAAACACTAGTTTGGTTTGGTTTTTCAGATTGATTTCCCTTCTATTTAGAGTGTCGCTCTCTTTTTATTTTATTTAAAACTTATAACAATTAGCTTTAATGTGCCCAACCTTCTTGTAATAATTACAAGTCAAGTTATTTTATAACTATAGCAATTAGCTTTAATGCGCCCAGCCTTCTTACAATACTTACAAGCCAATTTTTTATGTTTCAATCTTGACTTGCTTCTATTTCCGAAGTTAGAACCCTTTCCTATAGGCCTCCCTCTAACAATTAGACATTCTGCCTGATTATGATTATATGGCACTAACATGATTTGCCTATCAATTTTGTCTTTAGCTAACAAAGCATCCTAATATCTTCTAAAGTAAGAGCATCATAGCTATATAACACAACGGCTCTAAATTGGGACTACAAAATAGGCAATGAACATAACAATATTAAAGTTAAATCTTCTCTTTCATACTTGGCATCCATATTTTCCAATTAGTATTGATGTCCTTAAAATCATTAACATGATTGTTAATCGACTTTACCTTCCACCATAAGAATCGAAGATAGGCGCTACTTAAGATGGAACTTGTTTGTCGAACTCTTCAACATGCATAAGGACTCCAGCTTAAACCATAACGCGGAAGTATTCTTATCCTTCATAGCATCGTGCAAAATCTCGCTCGAGAGATGTAAATAGATCTGAGACAAATCCTTATGATCCTTTGATCACTTCATTGATTCATCTCAATTGTTAGGCACTCTCGAGATGCCTAACAATGAATCATCTAAATCCAACAAATGCCAAAATCGCTACGTCTTCACTTGCCATGGCGAAAAATTAGTGTTGTGGTCAAGAATAGGAATCTCGTATTTTACCGAAGCCATTTCAAAACTACATCCAAAAACTCACTCTCCAATACCTATTTGTTTATTAGGGTTTGGGAGGATGAGCAATAGTAAAATAACAAAAAATCACATGATTGAATGCCAGATTCACATGGAAAACCCCTAAGGGAAAAAACCAAGGGCAAAGGAAGATAAGTTTCACCAATTTTAAAATAAACACAAGTGGAGGCTGAAAGAGTTCTCAAAGACTCATAATAAATGACCTCTCGTACAAAGCCTAAAACAAAAAAATGTATTTATATCCCGAGAACCCGCTTGTGTGACCATCATGAGGTTAACTTGTGGTTTGCCACTGGATATTTACCCAAACCTTTAGCATAAGTGAAAGTCTTGTAGAAGGCTTGCGGATGACTGCCAGTACGACTTCACTTGAGCAAACATCGCACAAGAGTCATGCGAAATCTCTGCTACAACTAATGGCATTAAAACTTCACACCGCAAACTCCTCATGTTAAATAAGGCATATTTGGGCCACACTTGCCACAACTGATAATTTTTTCAATATGTCATCATCCTTCATTGCTTAAATCTCATTAAGCATGCAGCTTGTGCTGACAATTTAGAATAACCCCGGTGTCTGTTCCTGATAATATACACAAACAACTCCAACTACAGCTTTTTTTTTTATTTCACTTCTCTGCAAGCCTGTGCTTCATTCAATAGATAGGAGCTGAAGAAAATGAAAGCAATTTCTATGTTGATTACAATAACAGAGGAAATGAAAGAAACGAGAAAAACAACTTTCCACCATGGCCATAACTTCTTTCCTTCTGAGAGGATGAATGATGAGAGAGTTGTTGCAACATTTTCAGATTGTCTAAATTATCAAGAGTTATCTGGCGTAATTTCGTTTCCTTTCTCTGCTCTCCATTCTATTTGAAAAAGGGCTCATTCTCTCTTTCTTACAGAAAATCAACGAAACCAACTTTTCTTTCCCTTCCCTGCCTTTCCTTCCATCTTCAATTATATGCCAATCTCCATGTTAATCTTCTCTCCCTGCAAAAGATGTAATCTCCATAGAGGGTACCAAAACAAGGACTTTCCTTTCTAAAAACGGAGACAAGCCATCTCATTTGTAATTGATCCATGGATGAAAATATCAGTATTAATATCAATATCGATTGTAACCATATCAATATTAAATATATCATATTATAATCAAATATATTGAATGAAAAAAACATTTCTTCTTCTTCTTCTTCTTCTTCTTTTTTTTTTTTTTGGTTGGTGGAATGGGCCACAAAAACTGTGCCGCACCATCCTTTTTAAGTATAATTACTGTAGGCTTATAGTAGGAGTGTGTACTTTTCTAATATTAATACACATCTGATTGAACAATCTAACAATTAAATCTTTTCCAGCACTAGATTGTCCCACAGAATCCTTTCATCATTAACGTCGTTCCTGCTAGTAGACTAAGCAGAGTTGCCCAGCTGTATTGATCTTCAAAAAGACAATTAGACATCAGGTACTGTCAGCAAGACAGCATGCACTTCATAGTTTAGAAATGGTTCCAAACTGTCCACGCAAACAGAATATGGCTTTTTGACTTGTTAAATAATTGGAATGATGAAAACCAATTTATATCATGTCTCATTTCATGGGCAAGACAATGCTTCTTAGCCTTACCTGCAATCTAAGTTGATTGAAGATTACCTATGGACTTCTCTGCTAGGAGGTATTAGAGCCTGCAACAGATAATAACATTATTCTCATTGATAGAATTGAGTTTTCAGTCATACCCTTATAAGTCTCACACTCATTTAGACACGTCATTTGATGGGTCACTCATTAATGCAAGGATTCACTCGAGCGAAGGATCTCTATGGCATAGGAGATCAATCAATGATGGGTGCTTGTGCGCATTTGGGACGGAATAGTCATGCCAAGGGATACATGTGCGCAAAACGTAGTGGCGTCTCATACCTAATGCACACATGCGTAGAGTGCCAGGAGGAGTCAAGCATGATGTGCGCATAACGGATGCTCATGCGCCAGTGCTGTTATAAAGGCTTACACTTTGTTTTTAAGGTCAATTATGAGAGCTATTTGACAAAAGGAATGCCACAAGAAGAGAAAGAAAGAAGAAAAGAAAATAAGGGAAGATTTGGGCACCCATTTAAAGTCCAATTCGAGTTTCATCATTCGTAAAGTTCAATTATGTTTTTCTAACTTTGGTTATTGAACATATTACTAGTTGATTATTCTTTTTCTCGTTGTATTCTATTGTTTAGTTGCTACGTATGTTGGGATTAATATTAAACAACTTTTTATACGAGTTGTGGTTATAAAAGAGCTCACTTAAAAGGGATTATTTTTAACCAAATCTCACTATAGTGGAGACTATTTAAAGGAAGTGTCCCATAGTTTTTGCTTAGTTGAGATGGGTTTCCACACAAATTTTTTTGTGCAACTTGTATGATTAGTTGTGTGTATTGGCTTTTGTTCCTCATGTTCAATCAAGAGAGAAGGGTAGCTGACAATGTCAGGAGATTTTACTGTACAATGTAAATCCCAACAGATAGGCAATTGCTAGATTAGATATGGCTCGCATATTGATGCATGATCTTACTATGTAACATTCAGTGTCAAAAAAATCCATAACTCTTTTTTCCAACAAATGCTAAAAAATTATATTTCCAATATGAAAATTATAGTGATTCTCTTTACTCCTGTTGTTAGCACTAGAACTTATCAACTATCCCGGTGTTTCAAATATTATCATTTGTGAATATTTAGACCACAAGAAAACAAGTACAAAATCTGACAAGTATCCAACAACCTAGATTTAGGACTCCACAATCAGAGGATTGAGTCAATACATATTGAGAAAATCATTGATATGCAGCTGCATTCATTATTAAACAGGCCATAGGCTTGAGCCAAAACAACCATATAGTTTCACAATCTGCATTTTCAAGTAACTGAATCAATCACAACATTCAGCATGACTCCCAGCAATAAACAAATGATCATCACCATCATCTTCCTTCATGAGCCGATAATAATATATCCTCATTAACTAAGCACACAACGAAGCAGCCATAATTTACAGTAAATTGTTACTGCTTGACTTTCTTATGTTCATTGAATAGATAATACCTCAGAGTAGGTCCCAGATAATCTTTTGTTTTGTAGTCCTGGGGTAATTAAATGCATCCCCTTTTTCCCCCATAAGCTAACTCACCAGTTAAAATCCCAATGCCTCCTTTTTCATCTGACCTCCACCTCCATTAACCATCACCTTTGGTGACCACCACTGTAGAACCTACTCGACTTCCATCTTCACCTTTCAAACATTCACTAAACTACTACTTGACCAATTTTATCATCCCACCACAATCACAACCTTCACTGGCCCTTCAGTCACCAATCCAATCTATAAGCCAAAGAAATACGAGTAATCAATTGGTCTACTCAAACCATGCCAACATAGTGAAAGAAAACAGCATGCCGATTGCAGTGGAATCATAGCTTCGAATAGCATGCCACAGAATCTTGATGCCCAAAAGTTGCCATTAGCATGCGTCCCCCCTCTGAAAGCGGGTAGAAGAGCTGAGGGATGGTTTAGGATAGAGACAAGCAAAAAAAAGTGTATGAATTTATTGGGAAGATCAATCAGGTGACACGTAAGATTTTTCATCAGAGATTTCAACGTCAACTCTATCAATGATGAGGAGTGGTCATAAGTGGCACAAAATCAATTTTAAAACAAGTTTTTCCATATTAACATTAAAATCCAATTATGACATACTCTCTTGAACCAGCAATTCTCCAATTGGCTTGAACTACTATGCATTATCTTGTGCTTTCAATTGTAACAAGAGGGTGATTTATGGACAGTGGCAGATCTAGGTGGCATACTTGGAAAATTAAAGATGGTTATGGCTGACACGTGATGCAGGATAAGGATGATAATGGTGGAGGTGATTATGTTATGGGCCCAAGATATGTCAAGCAACCAACTCACCCAAGAGTTCTAGTTGTTAGAAGAAGCCTGAAGTTCGCATTATACTGTAACACACCCTTTCACGTAAATGCCCTTTTAACCCCAAAGCATGGACAAGGAGCAGGGTCACTCCAACCATGCACTGAACCATATTTTACTAAAGCCGGCATCTCGACCATTTGGTCAAAAGTGCTTTGATACCATGTTAAGGAACTTAATCACCCAAAAGCTCAAGATTGGGTGAAGGTCCAATAATCATTTTACTCTAACAATTACACTAATGTGGGGGGAGTGGTTCTCAGCTGAGAAGCTAGGTAACTAATGTGTACCGTGAATTGAGACTTGACTCGAGAGATTCCAAAACATATTATTGGATCTTCTAACTTGGAGACTACACACCACAGTCCAAAACAATAGTTGAAAGGTATGAGATTTGCTCATCTATTTACCATTTGACGCTCAAATCAATGTTGCAATAGACATTTAGAAGGCGGGGAATAGACGAGGAAACAAGTTTTTGGAGGGCATTGCTCTGTGTATTGAGATTTTGGGGGTAGTAGGTTATCTACAGGACTCATAACCCTTTTATATGCGTACTTGAGAGTTGTAGAACTTGTATATGAACAAGTGTTTTTGAAGTGCTTCGGGCAAAAGCGAGTACTCAAGAAAGCCAATGATCCTATAGATGCTTAAGTTGTTAAAGCACTTGATGTTCCTTCTATGTAAATGGACATTGTATTTATTGATAGATGCTTAACTGGGGTGGTTTAATAACGTCTCTTGGGTAAATAACTAAGGAGAATGGTTACTAGGTAACTGTCCACCCTTGATAATTTCAACTGCACTATTAGTCCAGTCTTCTTAATTGCTCTTGATGAGTGCATACATTATGCCACGTTTCCTTAACTTCAGGATCTAATCGGTCATTTAGAAGATCATGTGGGCCTTTATGAATGGCTAGCCACATGCACAACTCCTTGGACACTTCATTTGATCGTGGCTAACGTGGCGCATCAACTAGTGTCAGTCTCTCTAACTATAGTCAACGGTTATGGTCGTACCATCAACATAGTTCAGACTGTCAGAAAGGTATTCTGATATAATGATTAGCTCAACTTCCCCTGTTTGGTGTGCACCATTCTGACAAGACAATCTAACACCTCGCTAGCTCAACATCTAAACAACTTTGTGGTTTGTTATCTCAACAATGTGGCCACTCAGGCATGCAGTCAATCCACCGCTCAGCGACTCAGAAGCTTGACAACTTGGCAGCTCGGCAATATGGTCAATTGAATGCTGGTGGAATTAGAATTTCTTGTCTTCTTGGATCTGGATCTTTACCATTTGTTAATGAACCATCATTGATGTCATTATGTGCAGATAGATGGAAGAGGGTGCTACTGGCAGTGGACCGGTTTGAGTTTCAAAAACTTCCTACAAGTGATCATAGTTCTATATTTATCATCCAATACAATATATACTGTCCAAAACAATAAGACACAACTGACAATGGCTAATTTGATTTCCCATGCAAACATTTGCAATTTTAGTATTTTCCAACAGCATGTCATGGCTTGAGAAAAACAGGGATCCCTTCATTAGCCATCCGATAAAGGATTACATGGGGGATAAAATCTCTGAAATTAAAATTTTATGTATAAGTGAGAAGATTCTAAAGATCATAACTAGTTTGGACATCCTGAAATGTAAAACATTGATTTACAATGATAAACTTACTCGCGCAGCTCCTTTTTTGTGAGGTTGGTAGGTTGGTCCATCTTTATACTCTCCATACCAATAGTACATCCTTGATCTCTCATCATACAGAATGCCTCCTCCATGAACTTGGATAGGATTTCCTTCAGTATCTAACCAAATTCTCCCAGGGTAGTAGTAAAAGCTGTCGTTGCCCATGTCATTGGCTGGATCAACAGCAGTTTTCAGGTCCGGAAAGAAAAGGTGTCGAAGTTGAGAAGATTCATCTAGAAACTCGTCAATCAGGGTAGTAGACTTCTTCGGCCTCCGTTTAGCAGCACGTGGAGATCGTTTTCCCCTTGGTGGCGGAATTTGGAAGTTTTCCTCCTCGACCTCTTCAAGCTCGAGAAAATGCCTTCCCGGACGAATTTGCAACTCTCCACTAAGTGCATCTTTCTGAGGAAGAAGAGAGTATAGGTGCAGCATAACAAGGCACCCAACCAAACTCCACACAACAACAGGTATTGAACATCTGCTCCCTGCACTGCAATGCAAACCGGTTGGTTTCCTGTATTTGTTCCTCATCCTCAATTTCTCTTCCATTTTATCCCCAAGATAATGCTGCAGTTAAGAAAATGCAACCTATGGAGATCCAGAGGTTGGTCACCACCTTACTAGTCTTATGTATATTAAAGGAAATAATATATAAGAAAGCATATTATTTAGAAATCCCATCAAGGAACTTCAATCAACTAGATGGTCCATCATATATATGATGCCAGATGGTGCTCAACTCAGTATATTTGGAATAAAACACAAAGTTACATAGTTTATGATGACAACATTCTTTTGCCTAGCCGGTAAACTTATTAGTACAAAATACAAATGAATGAACAAAGGTCAGTAAATGCAAAACCATAACTAAAAGGGGGAAATTGTTGGTTCAAACATTGGTCACATACACAGAGTCTGTAAATTAATCCATAATTGCCCGCAGAACTTGAATGCAGAAGAGGGAGCACAATTAACACATTAGCCAAAACACCATTCAGAAATGGCCAAAGTCCCCTATTTGACTTACAATCGATCTCAACACTTAAGAGTGGAGAACAAACGAAAAGGACAAGAAATCAGAAGACCCAGCACCACAGAATTCTCATGGAACCAACTAACTTATCTCAAAAAGCTTAATCAGTTAGGTAAAGGGCCATTTGGGCTCGAGCTCAATCCGCACACAAGATACACCAAAAATTCAATCAAAGCAATTAATTTAAACAAAAAAAACACATAAGAAAAATATCGAAACATAACGATAGAATACTGCAATTAGAAGAAGTTTGGAAATTCTGCAGAGTGTCAAACTACTAACCGGACATCAGCCGAGCGACAAGTGATGCGGAATTCCCAGACATGGGTTTTTCAGATGAGATTACAGCCAGAAAATAGAAGCAAAATACTGCTGAATTCACTGTTCTTTACGGAATTATTTAAAACTCATCTAACGATTGAACGGGACATGTTATTCCACAAGAATTTTACTCTAGTTTTGGATATGAACTGTGGATTACAGGGAATAGGTAACGATAGAGGACGCAAGAGGTTAGGTTGTCTAATATAGTGGGTTCAGCGGGATCTGACAATGACTTGAGAACTACTGTCTATCCGTCACTGATCTCTATTACCTCTCTTGCTACGAAGGGTTTCGGCAAGATGTTGGGCAGTGTAGCTGAAGATCAAGACGAGCAGAGAGATTTATGTAGACCAACTCATCTTTCGATTATTGATGAAAGAGAAATTCAATATCTATGTAACTTGGATGCAGGAATAATTTTCTTTTTCGATGCTTTGTACCAAGTCCGTATGTTTAATTAATTATCATTTGCATTATTTGGTTAATGATTGATCGATAAATACCGAGTTTAATTATTCACGGATTTTCTAAATACCGTCGTTAAGCTTTTTTTTTTTTAAAAAAAAAATACTTATTATTATTTGTTTATTATAATAGTGCAATTTGTTTAGTTTTTAATCTCATAAATTTAGACCTTAAAATCATATTGCATAATTGGCTGAGGCCAAACTATCCAAAATTTAAAAAAAAGAGGTGGGGTGCGTGCGTCCGCGGCGCAGCGCCTGTGCCGTACCCCTGAGTCCATAAAAACTAGCGCTGAATGTCTCTCACCTCTCTAATGGCGGCTGTTTCAATTCGCGCTTCACAAAGTCCCCGTTTGAAACCAGGGATTGGATGGGGTTCTTCAAGGTCACTGAATTTTCCGAGAACAATCTTGGGTTTAAACCCCAGAAAAGATAACAATATGGGGTTCGATAAGCTGTGGGTCTCTGCAAGCAGTGTCGGGTATCAGGGCAGTGATGGTATTTTATCACCCAGTGGCCTTTCTCCTCCAATTTCCCCTTCAGAGTATGTTTTTAAAATGATTTTCTACGTTTTACTAGTTTATGTTTTAACTAATCGACTTGCCCATTTGATTTCGTGCTATTTTTCGACAGAGCGTCTTTGCTTGTTTGTGATTGGTCTTTTCATTTAATTTTTGCGAAACTAAGTGGATCGTTGTAATCATCGTAATACGAGAAATATGAATTCGTTTTATGGGTTTTCCTTGGAATTGTTTTGGAATCTTATCTCATTTTGTAAGTCATTGGTTGATCTTGTTGTCTTGGTTTGGGGCGCATTATGGATTCAGATTTTATTTTGAAACTGAATTCTTGATTTTAGACTGTGCTTTAAGATTTGTCAATCAAGTCAGAAAGTTTGTTGATTGCTCATCGTCAAACCACAGACAAGAATCCTTTTTCTATTGCTAATTATACGCAATATCATTTGTGACCCGTTTGGCGTAGATAAGAATGGAAATGAGAAGGGAAAATGGAAACATGAATGTGTAAATGGTAACCGATGGATTTTACGTTCTTAACCTTTTTCATTCTCCATCCCTCATATTCAAACCCACATTAAAAATAGGAGAGTCGAACATCGTGAGAGAGCAGATGATGTTTGACCCTCAAATTTCACAACGGGATAATGCAATTCCCAACCAAATGCGAATGAAAATGTGAATAAATTCCACTATCATAGTCCCATTGCTTGTGTTCCACTTCATCAAGCAGGTTAGGCAAACCAACCCCATTTATAACATTGAGTGGTCTTCTACATTGCTGCTATCTATATAACAATAATCATAGTGTCTTACTTCCCACTAAGTGGAGTAGGTTTCACAATTATATTTTCGTAATTTTACTCGATTTAGTACAATATATTTCACGAGTATAAATAATTTTAAATATTATTTATTCCATCATTACAAGTTTTTCTAAGTTTACATATTTCTTTCTTTTCTTTAACCATATCCATATAAGATTTGACTAAGTTTTATATTGGCTGTTAGCTACCTACAATTTAACCCTCCTCCTATAGTAGAGTAGGGAAGAAATATGGTTAAATGAATAAAACTTAATATTTATATATTATATGTATAAACAATATCAATGGAAAATTAAAATAAAACTTATGAAAATGAAGGATAAGAATTTATATGTGATGGGTATAGTTATCTTCGGCCCAAGAGAAAGTTCCATCAAGGAATCAGCTTAGAATTGAATAATGTCCCTATTGGCCCATATAGCCCAAAGTGGGTAGATAAGCCCATCGGCTCTGTTAGGACAGCTCACTTTCTGTTCGTCGAAGGCACATCTTCTAATCGATCGGAACGAATAACTTTCTTTTCTTATCCGGATAGCTTAATGGACTGGGTCGCCGGTTAGGAACCGATGGCCGAACTGTATCCTCTTATCCATCCAGGTGGTTCCGTGGGCAGTTGATAGGAGAGATCAACTGCCCCTTAACTTTTTATATATCCCTCATTTCCAACAGGATAGGGAAGGACGGACGATAAAAAAAAGATAAGCCAAATAAAAATATATTCCTCTGTCAAAATTCCACAAGCCAGCAAGTGACAATTTCAAGACGCTTCACTTTGAGCGCATTTTTTCTTTCCTTAAGACTCTTTCCATCAAGCGCATCTCACTAAGGCCCTCTTAATAAACATTAGTACTTCACTTTGCATCTTCTTTTTCTTTCAATATAGAAAGACGATTGAGTTTAGTGTTGAAGGATATAGGGTATAAGTCCCTCCAATCCTTTGATCTTTTATTTATTGTGTTGCACAAAATTCAGATTTGAAACATACAGTGATTGGACCTACTTCAAATAGGTTGGATTAGGTGAATCAGTTCTTCGTTACCTAATCTGTATAGTAATTCGAATCTGAGGATGCATTATCGGTGTCGTCTATGGGAAACGAATAAAAAGTCTGACGACCACTTCCCTATGAAAAGTAACATGGTGAACACCCGGGCACAAATCAGCATGCCAATCAGATATGCCACCTCATATGGCAACTACACTCCCATGGGTAGTCATGTGGATGACCATCCCAATCCCTGTGTGTGTGCACTCGCAATATGGATGTGCTACATTTCCAATGCCATCTAGACCATTTGCATACGCATGGATAAATGGCCGAAGGGGGCTCTATCTTCTGCCTGACATCCAATCGGAGAAATAGGGGGAAGAAGCATTCCACCAAGAAGGCCTGTAGGCCTGATGACCTTAGGATCCAAGCTGCCTCGAGTAACAAGATCCTATTGCGCCTAGAGGGTCGCCTTAGTTACCGGACTCGGGAGGATAGCCTTGAGAGGTAAAATCCTCACTATTGTGACGATATGAGGCCCTCAGAATGCGGAGCCTCTCATAGCACGCATCCTCTAAGAGCAGTAAGCCGATTAGCTTCTCATGTCACACAGAATCCTTTGGAGTTGATGATCTTTCTCAATGAGAAAAGGATGGCATCCCCTCCTCAAATGGAGGAGAAAGTAGAAAAAATGTGGTACCATGTGTTTGGAGGGAACGCTGGTGGATGAACCACATACTTAAGGAGATCACCATTTATGATGGAGATCCGGACACAACTAATCTCTCATAAGTTCAAGATGTCGGTCCTAGAACCTAATGACGGGAGCACAAATCCAATGGACCATCTTAACTATTTCCACACCCTCCTAAACTTTTAAGGCTTGGATGAGCCTGCAATGTGCCTATTCTTTCCCTTAACTCTTAAAGGGAACGCTCAAGCTTGGCTCTATTGACTTTAGCCCAACTCGATTCGGACGTTTTAAGAACTAACCGACAACTTCTTGTCACAGTTTGCCTCTAGCTGAATGGAAGAGAGGCAACCATGGCACATTGCCTGTGTCAAGCAGGGCCCGAACGAAGGATTGAAGAGCTTATTGTCTCGGTTCACGACCGAGACCTATAAAGTTCTACAAACCTTTCGGGAGATCAAAGTCGTTGCTCATACTTGTATCGCAGCTGAAGAGGCCAACAAGGCAAAGTGGTCGGAGTGTGTATACCATTTTCGCTAGGGAATGGTGAATGGAAAGAGGAAGAATGGAGACTATGTGAGCACCCATGGTCCTAGGAAATAGCTGAAGGTGGAGCCGACAACACGAAGGGAGTTCAGGCTCCTGAACCTAACTCCTTCAAATAACTCTCGTACCAACATCCTAATATAGATTTATGATTAAAAATTCTTGAAGTGGGCAAAGGCGTTGAAGAACTCAGATGGAGGGGATCAATTAAAGTATTGCCGTTACCCTCAGTATGTGGGCCACGACACTGAGGATTGTCGAACACTCTAGAAAGAAATTGAAGACCTGATCTGGAAAGGTTGCCTCACCCGATTTCTACAAAGACCTAAACAAATCTTCGGAGGAGCAGACGGGGATGAAGCTGAGAAGCCAAGGAACCGAGTGGCAGCCATGGTCTTTAATATGGTGACAATGTGACCAATGCAGAATGATGCCCTGGATCCCCCAATATGACTGTCGACTACAAGAAGCCGAGGGTAGGTGTTATGGATGACGTTATTAGTTTTAGAACAAAGATATGACTCATGTATCCTCTCATTCTTTCGATCCTTTGGTGGTATTTGCTTTCGTTTCTGATAGCAATGTAGACTATCAATTAAAACGAGTATTTGTTGATAATAGAAATTCTAGAAATTTACTTTATCTTAATGCGTATTTCAAATTATGTTTAAAAATGAGTCAAATGAAACCCACCTAGGGACCCTTGTGTTGGCTGGACAATGAGCCAGTACCCATTTAGGGGGTCGTCCAGTTGAAAGTTACATCGGGGACTTATCCGAGGATTGCCTCCAAGATGCTTTTTTTCTTGGTAGTAGACATTCCATCGGTCTGCAACGCTATCCTCGGACGTCCCTGTTTAACTGTTTTTGGGTAGTGACCTTGATCTCACACTTGAAAATGAAATTTTTCACTTCATACGGCATAGGATAGGTCATTGGTAACCAAATGACCGGGCAGATATATTACTTGTCCCAAGTCACCCAGGTACCTCCTGGCCAACCAATTGAACACTTTGACTTCTGCGATGAGACCACCTTATTATAAGCCCAGTCTAGAGAATCTACAGACTAGATCCCCTTGGATTCTGGTGATCCCGAAAAGTGCGTTCAAATAGGAAGTTCCTTATCGGAACCTCTTCGGAATCAGCTAATCTGCTTTCTCCGGTGGAATTTCAATGTTTTTGCCTGGACACTTCCTGATATGTCAGGAATACTGATTAGGGTAATGGTCCATAAGTTTGGTCTAGATCCCGGTTATAAACTTGTCCGGTAAAAGCGAAGCAGTTATTTGGCTGATAAACTTGTCACTATTCGTGAGGAAGTGAAAAAGTTGCTAGATGCCAGATTTATTAGGGAGGTCCAGTAGATGGACTGGCTATCCAACGTGATCTTGATCAAGAAAAGTAATGGGAAGTGGAGGATGTGCGTTAATTTCACCGACGTCAACAAGGCATGTCGTAAGGATAGTTTTCCGCTATCGAGGATCGACCTGCTGGTGGATTCAACATCCGATCATGAATTATTGGGCTTCATGGACGCCTGTTCGGACTACAATTAGATCTTGTTGAACCTGGAAGATGAGGCACACACGTCGTTCATAACTAACCAAGGACGTACTATTACAAAGTGATGCCCTTTCGACTAAAGAATGTCGGTGCGACCTACTAGAAGCTTGTCAACAAAATGTTCGAAGCTCAAATTGGACGGAATATGATGTACGTGGATGACATGCTCGTCAAAAGTAGAGCGACTGATGACCATATTTATGATCTGGACGAGGTGTTCAATGTCTTCCGGATGCACCAAATGAAGTTTAATTTGACTAACTGTGCGTTCAGGGTGATTTCAGGAAAGTTGTTTGGCTTTATCATCTTACAATGAGGGATTGAGGCAAACCCTGAAAAGATAAAGGCTATCGTCGATATAAATTAACCTTTGACTATGAAAGAAATTCAGAAGCTCACTGGGAGGCTCGCGACGCTCTCCTGTTTTTTGGCAAAGTCAGAAGAAAAGTACTTACCCTTCTTCAAGCCTTGAGGGGAACAAAGGTCGTCGGCTTCCAGTGGACAACCGATTGTGAAACCGCATTCCGAGAATTAGAATATCTCTCCAATTTGTCACCTTTTACTTTTCTTTAAGAAGGCGAAGAGCTGTATTTATACTTAACAGTATCTGACACCGCATTGAGCTCGGTCTTGATTCGACAACAGTCTGACGGATAATGACCTTTATATTATGTTTGCAAGGCCTTGATGGACCTGGAGACCCGATACTCATGCTGAGAGAATGGCTTTGGCACTTGTCTATTCCACCGGAAAACTTCATCCTTATTTCCAGGCGCACAAAATTATTGTTCTAACATACCAACCGCTAAAAGGAATTTTACAAAGGCTGGACATGTCCGGACGACTTGTCAAATGGGCCATTGAGTTGGGCGAATTCGATGTGAAGTTCCGATCAAGGCCAGCCCTTTAGGGCTAGGCCTTGGTAGACTTCATTGTTGAAATAACAACCCCAATTCTGGATACTGTCGATCTCGTTTAGACCGACGGCCAACAAAAGGCTCCAACATGGATCTTGCACGTGGATGGATCTTCAATGCATGCGGGCAGTGGAGCTGACGTGGTCTTGAGAAAACCTAATGGGTCAAAAATAAAGTACTCAATGACCCTTGGATTCCCGGCGACCAATAACGTCGAGGAGGACGAGGCGTTGCTCATCGGGCTCCGATTAGCCAAAGTGTTCAGCTAAAAACTTGATCGTTTACAGGGACTTTGAATTGGTTGTCAACTAAGTCTGAGGAAGTTTTGAGGCTTCCAGTCTTCAGCTTTCCAAATATCTCTCCAAAGTCTGAGCCATGACTTCGGTATTCGATAGTGTGGAGTTGATCCTCATCTTGAAGGAAGAGAATGGAAAGGCAGATTGATTGGACAGGGCTGCAACGACCGGGGATTCTGAGCAGTACGCTCGAGAAATGTCCGAAATCCTCGCAGTTCCGGGCATAGATGACCTAGAGGCAGAGATCATGTAGATAGCCGATTTAGAATACTGGATGACTACTTATAGAAGATACTTGTCCGATGTCACATTACCTGAGAATCTGGTT
This sequence comes from Nepenthes mirabilis, assembly GCA_025585075.1. Lineage (NCBI taxonomy): Eukaryota > Viridiplantae > Streptophyta > Magnoliopsida > Caryophyllales > Nepenthaceae > Nepenthes > Nepenthes mirabilis. Next base: position 20,933 of record JAODPA010107372.1, read on the forward strand.
GAGGCCAAGCGCGTGAAAAAAATGGCAGGTTGGTATACCATCATGGAAGGGAAGTTGTACTGACGTGGGCACTTCGTCCCATATCTATGGTGTCTCGCACTAGAAGAAGCTGACAACGCATTGGGAGAGGTACATCTTGGCATTTGCGGATCCCACGTTGAGGGCAAGAACCTCGCTTTCAAGTTCATGTGGTAAGGTTACTACTGGCCCATCATGAAGCGTGATGCCATGGATTTTGTATAGAAATGTGAGAATTGCTAGATCCATGGGAACATCACCTATCAACCACACATAGAGTTCCAAGCCCTGCAGTCGCTTTGGCTGTTTGCATAATGAGGGTTCGATATTCTCGGACCCCTTCTTGTTGCATCTGGACAAAGGAAGTTCGTGATCATCGAGATCAACTATTTCACGAAGTGGGTCAAAGCCGTCTATTTGGCTCGAATCACTGAATAGAATGCAACAGAGTTCGTCTGTTAGAGCATAGAATGTAGATTCGGTGTTCCAGAGGTATAGTGACCGACAATAGGACCCAATTCACTGGCAAATGGTTCATAAAATATTGTGTCAACTTGAGGATATGGCTGGTTCATACCTCTGTTGTCTACCCACAAGCTAACGGACAGGTGGAGGTAACTTACCGCACGCTACTCTATGGGTTAAAAATGAAGCTGGAAGACGTTAGGGGCTTATGGGTGGACGAGCTGCCATCCGTATTATAGTTCTACAGGACGACGCCTAGGGAATCCTATTGCAAGACGCCCTTCAGCCTATGCTATGGGACCGAGGCTATCATTTTAGTAGAGGTTTGACTGCCCGACCTCCTGGTTGAATGTTTTAACCCATTCATAACTCATAGAGGTTCCGGGAACACCTTGACCTACTTGAAGAGGCTCGGGACATGGCACGTTTACGGACAGCAACCTAGAAGCAACGGATTGCTCGATATTATAATAAGAAGGTGAAAACACGCTAGTTTGAAGTGGGAGATTTGGTTTTACAAAGTATAGAGGTGACCAGCAAGAATGCCGATTGAAATAAGCTCTCACATAATTGGGAGGGGTCTTTCCTTGTCTCAGCCATTTTCCGAAACAAAGCATACAAGTTATGCATCCAGAATAGCAAACTCGTCCTGGGACATGGAATGTTTCTCACATCAAGAAATATTACTAGTAAATTTACATATGGCTCTGGTAAAGTTAGCATGTATTATCTAGATTGCTTGTGAAGTGTGTTACATTTTATTAATAAAATGATTGTTCATTTGTTGTTGATTAATTGCTTATGTGAATGCTTGTTTGCTATCTCATGAAATTGCACGACCTAGGCTACCCTAAGTCAGGTGTGGTCCCTTTACCTATCTCTCAGACCATCATTTGGTGGTCAATAAAATTCGGTCACGTTGCCGAGTGGCTCTAATGTGGTTGGATTCTAAAACTTGGTCACTATACCAAGTAGCCCTCGTGAGGCTGAAAACTAAAAACTTGGGGGGCTTCCTTAAGCACGAATGCAAAGAATTTCAGCTAAAGGAGATAGCATTATGAATTGACCATGGTCCAAAAAACTTAAGTTAGACACACCAAAGTTATGATACCCTCTGGCATGGCTGAGTGATAGTAACCACGTGTGGACGAGGGTTTAAGTTACCTTAAGTGCCCGGCAGTGAAGGCTATAATGCCCGGCCATGATGTAAACCAACATATATATATATATATATGTGCATAAATAATAGAGAGAGAGAAGAAGATTGACACGATTGTCACAATATGATTTTATTCCTTTACAAAAAAAAAAAGTTACATGATACAAAAAATTATTCTGGAGGTGGGTAATTGCGAGGCTGCAAGGTCTCAGGTAGAGGCTCCCAGAACTCCACATCATATCTGGAACGGTATAGCACATCAGATCGATTTTGAGCACTGGCGTTCCTCTTATGAAAGATAGAAATACGAATGTTTGGAGCCACCATCTTTATAATGTGTTGGCAAAGACCGATGCCATCCTAGTACTTGTGCTCCATCACCTGCCTGATATCTTTTGGACTAATGGAAGACCTAAGCTCGCTCTCAAGTTTGAAGTTTTGGTCACAGAGGAGAGCGTACTTCTGCTTCGTCTCGAACATGAGATGTTCGAGATGAGAGACCTGCTCTTCCATGGCCCTAAACTTGTCCATCTCAATGTAATTCTGAGACAGGCGGTTAGCGTTGGGGACAAGTCGATAAGCTAACTCTTGCAACCGCAAATGGAGAACGTTAGAAATAACAAAAAAATAAGAAAGAAACTCAGGAGATGCTTGTCCGGTACCACAAGGAAGGATAAGCTCTCTATGGGAGTATCACTTGTGGGGTCCTCCAGAACCTCTTGGACCTCTGGTTTCGAGGGCTTTGCACCAGCCTCCTCAGCTGTCTCAATATCTCCTTTGGCTAAAACCTCCTCTCGGACCTCTGGCACAGGGGGCTCAGAGCTAGGTGCTTCTACTGCTCCATTGGCCTTAGCTTCCTCATCGACCTTGGACACAGGAGCCTCTAGGCATGGCACGTCGGCCATCTCGACTCTTTCCTCGGCCTTGTCCTCATCTTTGGCCTTGGGCACTAGGGGCTTGGAAGGTCCCTTAGCAAGCTCAACAACAAGTTCTGGGACGGCCACCTTCAGGATACTTGCCTCCAGAGCGTCAACTTGAGGTACCTCATTAGCCTTCCCAGACTGTCTCGTTTATCCAAGAAGCCCCCTCGGCAAAGTTGGCAGGAAAATCAGGTAGGGGCTCCTTAGACAAAGATGGTTGGATAGCTGGCTCCCCATATGAAGCAAGGGTTTGCGCTGGGATAGGCTCGTCTCCTGCACCAACCTCAGGGTCGCCCCTAGCCAAAGCAATAGGCTCCGAGGGCTCACGGCCCTCGTCAAATCTGATGGCCTTAGATGCTTGGGCCGATGGAGAAGGAATTGGGTCCACCTTCTCCGACGACCTCTATGCTCTTACTAATTGACCGATGGTGGCTTGATCGTCTTCGGAAGGAGAGGACTTGGCCGAGGCCTCCCGACATTTGGGCGCCTTATCAGAAGGCTCACTTATGTGTAGTGGCCTCTGCTTTGTTTTCAGTTTCCTTTCGGGGGCCGATGGCATAGGGGGTGCATTTGACCCCTCCAAATATGGTTCCTATTTTGCTTGTGCCAGAGCCTCGGCTAACAACCACTGATTTTTCTTATTTTCATTAAAGGAGTTGGCTTTTTCCTTGATGTGATCTGCCAATGCCTTCACCAATTCCTTCTCGTGCTTGAGCACCTTAGTACTAAAGGATGCTCCAACTTGACCCCATTCGTTGGAGAGCTCCCATCCAGAGGGAGTCGCCAAGAAAAAGAATCGATCTTTCCACCTTTTAGTTGAGTCACGGTTTCTCTTGCTCAATCCAAAATCAGGACGAGGAGAGATTGAAATCCAGTCTGCTCCATGATGGAATGGAAAGATTATTTTTACCGCCTTGGTGTTGAACCCCTGGTCGTGGTGGCGTGTGAAGACGCACATGGAAACTAGATAACGGACGGTGTTTGGTTGCAACCTTGCAAGTAGAATGTGTAGAGCCACTATGATCCTATATAACTCCTGCGCCATTGGGAAATCGAGCCCTCCTTTTAGATTAATCTCTTAGACCATGATATACCCTTCCGGTTGGGAACAAGCTCTGCTACCCACACTTGGCAAAAGATACACCATAGAGTTCGAAATCCTATACCAAGTATGGAGGAATTCGACGTTAGCCGAAGTAAGAATTGACTGGATGTTTTTAACGTTGGGCGCCATGGAAGAAGATTAAGAAGTTTTGAGGCAAGAAGGAGACGCAGAAAATTCATAGTGAACGAAGAGCAACAAACTTTCAGAAGAAGTGCAGGAATGGAAAATTCGAACAATTTAAACGAAGCCTCTCGGATTGAAACGTCGTTGTAGAAAGAAATTCAAGGGACGCAGTTCATCATGGTTGTGATACGTGTTAGCACCTCATGGACTATACAGCATGTCAATTGCCCGAAACCAGTAATGATGATTGACAATTCCAAGATGCTTCACTTCGAGTGCATTTTTTTTCTTCTTAAAAAGATTTCCATCAAGCATACATCACTAAGGTCCTCTTTATAAACATTAGCATTCTTACTTTGCATCATCTTTTTTTTTCAATATAGAAAAATGACTGATCTGAGTGTCGGAGGATAAATTGGGAAGTGAGTCCCACCAATGTTTCGAACTTTTATTTATTGTGTTGCACAGGTTCCAGATTTGAAGTATATGGAGACCGAACCCACTTTAAATCGGTCGGATCCGGTAAACCGGTTCTTAGCTCCCTAATCTGTACAGTAATCCGGATTCGAGGACATATTAATATGGATAGCATAAAGATATTTGTTAACTAAATAAAAAGGGAGAAATGTGGGAAAATGGCTTAGTGCTTTATGAGTACTAAACACTCATATTCATAACATTATATATGGTATGATTACGGTGTTACCCTTTACCTTGATAATACTTCCTTTTGAAGCTAGTATGTATATTATATGTGTAAAGCTTGTTACAATTGAATTCAACTTACGGACGTTGGGAGGATTCAGTGAATAAATTTGCAAATTGAATTCTTGAGTTGGGATACAAAGTGGTATTTTATTTGTTAAAACTTTCTTCTATATAAAATGGCAATCGATCTCGATGTGTTCAATCCGCTCATGAATTGCAAGGTTTGAAACAATGTGCGAGGAAATTATTGTCATACATTAACTTCATTGATGAAGAACAATCTATTTCAAGGTATGTGAGTATTCATTTTATCCATGTCAACTCACATGTAGTTAGTGCCATCGAGCAGTACTCTGATTCCGTATTAGAGCATGCTACCACATCCTGCATTTTGCTTTTCTAGTATATCAAATTTCCATTTGTAAATACACAACCCGGGTGTAGAACAACGATCAACTAGCGATCATGTGAAAATATTTAATATGTCCTGTATTCCTATAAAGTAACTCTTTGCCTGCTGTTCCTATGTTGTATCGAAGAATACACATGGTAGCATCGTAATGACTTTCCTGTCGAGAGTATAATAATTGTCTAACTACACTTCCTGTGAATGAAATATTTGGATAAGTTACTATAAGATAAATAAGCTTATCGACCAACTGCTATATCGTCTTGAATAGAGCATCAATTTTCCTTTATCAAGGAGCAACTTAATATTGGGATCTATCGATGAATCATATGAGTGCCCTGTATGCCTGTTTCACACAAGGTGTCGAATGCATACTTGCTTTGAGAGATAAATACCCATTGTTTCGATTTTGCAACTTTAATTTCTGAAAAAATAAATTGTTATTGCTTATATGAATTTAACCCTTTCATACCTTACACACCATTTCCATTGGGTAGCAACTTGATATTGGGATCCATCAACGATTTACACGTGAGCCTAGTATGCCTACTACACTCAAACCTTCAAGTGTATACTTACGTTTATCGATAAATATCCATTGTTTTAATCTTGTAACTTTAATCCCTAAAAAGAGACATTGTTGTTGCTGAAATGACTTGAACTTTTTCATATCTTACACATTATTTCAAGTGATAATTATATTATTCACATAGACGATCCGTAATAGGTGCTTTCCTATCAATGTTGATCGATACCATACTGCTTCAACCCAAATTGTAAAGCAAGCATATTGAAATGACTAAACCCTGCCCGAGGATATTTGTTTAAGCCATACAAAGACTTTTCGAGGATCCTTGTCCAACTTCCAGGTGGTTGCCCTATATTAACTTCCTCATGCAAATCATCATTCAAAAAGGAATTTTTTATGTCCAATTGGTGTAAGTGCCAATTATACATGGCAGCAAATGCCAAAATAATACTATAGAAGATATCCTATCAATCGAAGAAAAAATGCACTACAAGCAATCATGGGTATATCCCTTGGCCACCAAGCGGGTAATCCATGGTTACATCAAGGGAAAGCTTTACTATGTAGATCTACTGACAACTTATGTTGGACTTATCGAGGGGAAGATAAACTAAGTCCCATGTACCATTAGAATGTAGCGTAGATATTTTATCTAACATATCTGTATGCCATCCCAAATAAGGGCCTCACTAATAGATTTGGATGTAGAGACATATGACAAAGAAATAATAGAACATAATAAAGTGAGTGAAAAGACGTAGGAAACAACATTAGAAATTGTGTTGTACAATTGAAAAGTCCAAATCTGATGGATAGTGGACTGGTGATAGATCTAAAGGAAGTTGGTTTCAACATGTCATGTAGAAGAGGGCGAGGGTGTTGTACATACAACTGTACATCTGCTCTATCCAACGGGAGGAGCTCTTCCTCGGTTTGGATCTGGCTAGGCCCTCTATAGTAGTAGATGGTTACATAGAACCAAAAGGGGGAAAAAGAGGAACTGAAATAAGAAGTGTCTCAACCACGGAATTTGAAGAAAGTGAAGGGGAAGGAAAGTAGGGTATATAGACTGAAAGGTCACATATGCACAAGCAAAAAATTTATGCGGTTGAGAGTAAAGATGGTGATATCCCTTTTGGCATTTGGCATACCCTGGAGCAACACTTCTGAGAGAATGAGGACCTAATTTGTTATGATTGAGAGATAGATTGTAGACAAAAGTACCCATCCAATGACAGGTGTAGTTAGAGTAGAGAGAATAATGGGAAAAAGAATAAAATAAATGAAATTTGTTCATAAAGCATGGATAAAGACATGCGGTTAATCAGATAAAAGATTGTAAGGACTGTATCATCCAAGAACTTTAAAGGGGTATTCATATAGAGTAATGTACTAATAGTTTCTATAAGATGTCGATTCTTCGGCTTAGCCACCGCATATTGTCGTGGAATGTGAGAGTAAGAAGACTAGTAGATGATACCTTACAAAGACATAAACAGACTAAATGAGCCGAAAAATATTCTTTTTTATTGTTATTGTGTAACATACAAATGAGAATACCAAATTGTTTGTGAATCTTAGTATAGAAAGAGGAAAAAATAGAAAACACTTCTTAGCAATTTTTTATTAAACATAGCCATGTCATTTTAGAGTTTTCATCAATGAAAGTAACAAAATAACGATATTCAGTTTTGGAGAATATATGGCTAGGACCCTAGACATCAAAATGGGATAATATGAAGGTGCAAAAGCCCATTTATTGTTACGATTCATAAAAGAACTATGATTATACTAACTGGCATGACCGACGTGAACATTAAAAATATGACTAGGACTTGAAACCATCTTCTTTATTGAAGGTAGAGAGGGATGACCAAGATGACCGTATATTTGCTCGGTGTGGGTGAAATGACACGCTATAGGAATACCAATTTTCAGTTATTATATGCTGAATCAATCTTCCTGCATGACCTCAGATCTTAAACAACAATAGAACAAGGAGACAATTTTTCTAAGCTATTAAGTAATTTGGTTAAATTTGCTAACAAATAAATGGTTAAATGAAAATTTTGAAAGATATAGTACAAATTGTAAAAAGATTGATGATGTTGGACAAAAGGTCCCAATCTCGCTTACTGAGGTAGAAGAGCCATCTGTAAGTGTGACTGTGTATTTGCTCAGATGTTGATGAAGCAGGGCACGCTATAGGAACACCAATTTTCAAATAATGCAAGCCAAACTAATCTTTCAGCATGTCCTTATATCCTAAAAAACAACATATAGAGAAAATATTACCGAGCAGTTAAGTAGTTTAGTTAATTTGCTAATAGATAGCAGGTTAAATGGAAAATTTGGGAGATAAGACCGGATTGTAAAGAGATCAAAGATGAACTAGTCTTCCTACATGTTGTTAGATTTTGAACAATAGCATAAGGAGAAAATGTTACTGAACAATTAAATAGTTTGGTTAATTTGTTAACAGATAATAAGTCAAACGCAAATCTTGGGAGATATAGAACAATTTGTAAATAGATCGAAGATGTAGGACAAAAAGATCCAATCTCGCTTACAGAGATAGAAAAGATGTGTAAGTGTGACAATCGGTAAGGTATCTGAGTGACGAACGAAGGAAAACAATGTGTTGTTACCACTCATGTGGCTAGTGACATTGAAGTTAATCACCCATTGGCTTTGATGGGCTATGGTTTGCGACAAACATGCCATTGAGTGTCCGTTACTTCTTTGGACAAGGGAGGTTGTGAGTGGTGTAACTAAATGAGTAGCTTGCTATGCATCATGGAATTGTGGGAACTTAGTATGCTTCTTTGATACACGAATCGATTGTGTGGATAATAGTGGTTGGGGTGGATAAGTGATCTTTATAGTATCAAGCTGGGCCGCATTTGTTGAATGAGGTGGCAGATCATGTAGTGCCCATAAGTGTCACGTTCAAGGCATAATTTATTGCAAAAAGAGCACTAAATGGTATGATTATAAATATCCCTACCCCCAAAACGTCCTCCATTACCTTAGCCTCTATGGAGTCCTTCTTGAGAGCCAATCTTGTCATGACCAGTAGAATGTGTCATAAGAGTTGAGAGGTTGACAAGTGATTGGACTAGAACGTATAATACTTGAGAACACCTCAGTAAGGATAGGAACTGTGAGATTGCAAAGAATTATAGCATGAATGGGCTCGTACTCAAAATGAAGAGCACAGAGCATATAAATGATAAAGAGTTGCTCAAGTTGTGTTTACAAGGTGCGGATGTTTGTGCTTAATGGAAAGATCTTATTGAACTTAGCCATCAATTGCCTAATTTGTCCAAATAATCTTGTCTGGCCATGATAGTCAAGTTGTGGCCAATTCAAATAATATCAAATCAAAATACGAGTGTTATCACTAGTACACATATCTTAGGCCTTAGACTATACAGAATTACAACACTGATAGACTCATAGCATATTCTGCAATTTATTGTCAATAGATAGCAACAATAAACTTAATTACTGAGCATGAACGCTTTCCACAAGCTACGCCAATAGGAGACAAGCCATTAATGAAATCCTTAACCAATAAACCAAATTTGGAATGTAGTTGCCCAATGTTAATATTTTTTGGCATTGAGTTTGGTTGTGGTAATATTCATGCTACCCAAAAAATTAGGAGTGATAATTAAAGTTGTCATGTCAATAATTGTGTTATTAAGATGAGGCCTATGACTGTCGGTAGAAGAAGACATTCACAAATGAACAACCACGACACTACTAAAAACAAAGGATGAATAATATATATGCACTCTTAGAATCCACGAGACAACAACCAATAACTAGTAAATTGGAAGTAGCTTTCTACTTCTATTATTAAATGAGCATGTGCTTAGGTTTTAAACATATTATAGTTTGTGTAGAAGAAAAATGGGCGCCAGTCTTCTGGCCATTTGTGGGACTCGTGTCCACAGAGAAGCCGCACGTGGCAATGCGTGTGATGGCAAGGATGATGCTACTTGTCCGACTCCCCAAGTTGATCACCTTGGTTTAATCGGTTCTTTGATTAGATTCGCTGTTTTCAGTATGTCTGAGAAATAAGAAAGGCAAGTCATGGGTGCTAGGAGAAGAGTCGCATGTGGCGGCTAGGAGGTTTCTGTGTTCGATTTTAGTGCAATTTCCCAGGTTGACTACCATGGTCTAGTTGGTTCTTTGATTAGCTTTATAGTTGCAGATTTGAATAACAAGAGAATGATGTTGTGGGTGTTGTTCAGGATTGTTGGTGGCGGTGTGTGTGTGTGTGTGGATTCAAGATACTGGGTGTCAAGATTTGGCCCGATTTTAAATAAAATAACTATTGACTGTCCAGATTGCGACAGTAACTCCCATTTAATATCTCAACCTTATAATAATATCATTCCATAAATAAATAAACTCCTCAAACATAGGAGATGGACCATAAATGTCCATTACATCATAATTCTAAACTTAGCCAATAAAGGCATCGAAAATAAACTTTGTCTTTATTCCATAAATAAATGTTTAAAATAAAAATTAAGCATAATAAACCCTTTGAAAGTCCTTGACCTCAATAACTTTGCTAGGACTACTTTTAAGCGAATTTATCACGTACTCGCACTAGTTTGGAATGAAACAAAATACAAGGAATTAGCCTGCTGCCCAACAAATAGTTCACATCAAAGCAATAAGGTAGTAATATCAATGAACTCTGGAATTCCATGCAAGCCGTAACAATATAATCTTATAATTAGAAATCATAACATTAGTTCTCGAAATATACGACCCAAACTCAAATCTAAATGTGAAATGAGAATAACATGATCCCTATAGATCAACAATCAATTGGATTCTATCGAATCCGAGATTATGAACATGTACTCCTCTGAATCTCGATATAATAGGGATCTCATTGCAACTTACCACAACATCGTATTACCAATAAACTTTTCTCGGATCTTATTCTACTATTGTGAGCCAAATTCTAACATATTTGAGCTGTCATTAGGTAGGTTAGTCACGTGAGGTATCTCGACATTCGTCATTTGACATACAATCACCCCTACTCTTAGGCGTCTTTTCTTCACAATCTAATGGCTTGGCTTGGAGAATCCCTAAAACCTGTGGCATCACATGTCTTTGCCCAATGTCATTCACAGATATCCCCAGTATCATCTATGATAGTTTCATGGTTATAAAAATCCCTTCATAATATCAATAGATCTAAACCACTAGATATAGATTTGGTATTGCAAAATTATAGACTATATTAAGGTTTATTAGGCTACATATTCTTCAAAGCCATAGAATTTTTATATAACCTTCTTTACTAATCCATAACATATAAACAATAATGGTAATTAAATCCAGAGTGGATCAAATAGTAAATGATCACGGAAGGATAGGTGTAATGACAAATATAGGTCCAATCTTGTTGGCCATTCTAACATTTAGTGATTAAATTATGATTTTGTTCTTTGACGACCCTACTTGACCCTATTTTTCATGTTTCCTTAAAATTACACTCTCGTTGTAATATTTAATGTTCCATGCACTAAATTAACCACCCAAATCACTTGGCCAAATTGCCCATAGGCCATGGTCCACTTCAATTTACTAGATACACTATTGAATATTTCATGCCATTTAAGTACTTCCAAATTCATTTGGTCTCCTCCATGCATTTCATGGATGTAAATGACACCATTAATCACGAGGATCCCTAATATCTCATGACCAACGGCGCCATCACAATAATCAGCCAACAATATTAGAGATTATTACATTTGCAAGCATCATCAATCGCCAGTTAACTACCAAGTAAATCTTAGCACTTAACTTGCACAAATATCCTTTAATTCACTTGATTTCTCCTTAAGACCATTCGGCCACCCTGAGACTAGGTCATACCCTCCTCATTCTATAGATCTAAGGGTAGTTTATACAATTAAAAACTTAGAAAGACTTACTATTACACATATAACATGAGTTATAAATAATATGTTAGATACACCAAAATTCCCATTTAACCTTCCACATTCCCCATGGCCAGGGGTATTTTAGGAACTCAATTACATGTATACATACTATTAATCATGATATGATAGATCTCCGAAATAATTTCCACGTTTTTGAGAATCGTTGCCAAATTGTCCGTTTTATCTTTCATCTCAATACATGGTTAGGGCCTTTTTGTTAATTCGTTCATTATCATATCTTCTTCTCTAAACATGATACACATGTTTGTAAGGTCAAAATTCAGAAACCATGATTCTTAAATCTAATTTTATTGTAATTAGTGATTTGATATAATAATAGTAATTATTTCCATAATTTCATTATAGAATTTGAAAATATAATTCTAAGGCACTATTAAAGATGAGAAAATACATAGATCTACTCATGCTATAAAGCGATATAAATACTCCTCAAGTCTCATGAATTTACCCTTAAAGAAATTTCAGATGTCTTCACAAATATACTAGATCTACATATTCTATACGATAACCCATCATCAATCATGTGTACTCAATTATGGCCAACCATTAAGAGATATTCTTTGATAATATCATGGGAGGAAAGGATCATTTCACATAATTTTTATAATACATGGATGGATTTAGATCTCTAAGAAAGGAATTGATTTACTTGGATGATTTAGCACCTTTCTTCTCTTCTTTTACTTCCTTGCATCAGCCTCCAAGAGTCTCCCTTTTCTCTCATTCAATCTTTTTCTGTCAATGAATGTAATTTCCTAACTCTAACTCCCTTAAGTATTAATGACCCACCTAGGTTGAACATAGGCACAAAACTAGGTCTCCACCTTGTCACTTACTCGGCCACCCTCACAGAAGTAACCCTCACAAAATTCTAATCATAACTCATCTCATTAACCGTCAATTTAATTTGCTTAAATTACTCTTTTAATTCACAAGCATCCAATGCTTCTTTTCCGTAGTGTTAATTAGCTCACCTAATTAGCACCTTGGTTCACCTCAAGTCTCGCTAGGTTAGTTTCACCATGCCTTAAGAAAGAATCCAATTAACCCTAGCCATTACAAAATGCACCTAGTCGGCTAAGCCTTCCATATTGTAATCTTTACACAATCATTTTCTTTTGCTACACTAAAGAATTTTATGTTGCCACGCACTCCTTATGGCCTGCCGACCTCATCGAAAAGTCAGGGTTTTTATTTGCTCTAATAAACTATCTCACAATTTAATTGATTATGAGCATTGGTGTTTGCCATTGTACCTTTTGATTAAGTGGCCCTTCCATCACCATACTAGGGTTCTTACATTTAAAATTAACTCCAAAAGTATCCACAATACCCTGTTCTATCCGCCCCTTAACTCACTGGTTCTTACTCTCTTCATTATTTGCACATGATTAACTCCCTTTCTAAGAATTAGACATAACTTATTTTAAAATTAAACCACTTAACTTTGTATTTTTAAGTCCATATCATCATAAATAATACGTAAGTATCCATAATATATTATTATAAACTTTTGCAGGCTATCGAACATGAATTTTATAAAATTAACGCTACTGAAAAATTATCAAAATACCCTGGATATTACAGTAGATGTTAAGGTCATTTGTGTGGTGGTTAGTTTTGGAGGTGTGGTGACATCGGTGATCTGGTAGCAGTTTTAGGGTTTCACAACCCAAGCTCTAATACCATGTTATTATAGAGAAAAGGAAATATCTGTGAAAATGGCTTAGTGCCCAATGAGCACTTGATGCTTATATTTATAACATTACCTCGGGTATAATTACAATATTTCCTTTTATCCTAATAACAATATATAAATAAAAATAAATAAGCATGAACCCTAACATCTACTATTCATCCTAGCAAGAAAACAATCTTAAAAATGGCAGAGAGAATAGAAAGTACAAATATGAAATACTGAATCAAGAAAAAAATAATAGTTTTCTAGTCTAAACAAAGAATTTCGAACAATCAAACTGAGAAAGAGTTATTATAAATTAGAGCCCAATAACAAATAGAACAACAAATTTGAAGTAAAAGTTTCACTTTCAAGATAGTTAATAAGCCTACAAATCTTGCCTATTTCTGGACATAAAAGTGAGATTCTAGCGCTTGGGTGATGGATAATACCTTAAATTCCAAGAGATTAATGAGAGAAAAAGTGCTAGCACAGATTGTGGAAGTTAAAACGGAGCCTCTGGTCCCTTTGAGAGAGAGGCATTTTGACGGCTATGATCTAACCAAATTATATTATAATAAAAGAGGATTGGGTCATTGATATATGTCAGCCAATAATTGTCATATAACATCTATGCCAGTTGTATGGGCTATGAAAACTGATATTGGATCTGGTTTATTAATCTTAGTTGGTGTGCCATGTGTTTTTGATCTTATATCAAAGACTAATTGTATCAATCCATCTCTCTCTCCCCCCCCCCCCTTTTGGATGGAATTCCGACCTATTTTCAAGAAATACAAGGCTGTACCTCTTTCACACCATCTTTTGCTCTTTAAAACTTGTGTTAAGTCTTTTGACTGGTGATAATTGCATTATCATTGATTTTTATTGAGTCCTGTTGATGTCGGTCTCCCCTCTCTGTATCACAAATACACACATCAGCTTAAATTCTCAAGATTATGGAGAAGTAATAAAAACAAGCAGCAGTTGTTGATTTGAAACATTGGTTGCAAGTAAACAGAGGCATCACTGCATTAGTTTGATGTTCAGTCGGCATATTGGCACATTTGCTTTTGATGTGATGTGTTTATCATTTGTGGTTTAATGTAGTACTAGTGTACAAGGGGGCAAGAGTTAGGCATATTTGGAGTCTGCTGTAATGTTATAGTTTCTCATTTAATCAAGTATCGGTGATTAATTGCCACCTGAACAGAGGAGAGTTTGAGTCCACTAGTCTGCTGGTCATGGTCTCTTTAAAATTATAATTTGTTTAAGTAAAGAAGTTGTTTAGATTCCTTCATTTTGATGTAAGCTGATTTCCTCAAATCTGCATTGTAGGAGAAATCATGAAGTAATCAATAAGGATTTGAATTTTGACCTAGAAGAAACTGACAATGGAACTTTTGGAGGATGTCACCTAAACAGAGTGGAATAGAGAGAGATTTATAGAACAGTCCCACATGGAAATTAAGACCGTTGGAATTTTATTGTTTTATAATATTTGGTTGCAAGAAGCTTCTTTCGGTCGTTATTATATTTTCTCTATTCTATGTGTTAGAATAAAAGGTGCTTATGGGCTGTATAGTTGATAAAGTGGATTATTGATTTTGGATGGATTGCATGACTTGAATTTCTTTTGAACTAAAATGATTCTTTTTTTTTATTTGGTGCCTCCATTTCTTAATGGTGACCTTTTCGGTTGAGTGGTTTCTCCAAATGGTGCAATCTAAACCTTCTAAACCAAGCAAAACAAACGTTGTTGCAAGTTTGAGATGGAGAGCAAATATCAATTTACATGGTATTAAAGATGACAAAAAGCATTTAAAGCAGGCATTTTGTTTTGGAAGAAACAAAGCTTGCTTGCCTGGTCATTCTGTTCATACCCATTGTGATTCATTTCCCTGTTTTTCTTTTTGATTTTTCCATTGCATATTACCTTACCTTTTAGTGAGCTTAACATTTCCATTATTAGTAACTATTAGAAAAGCTTGTATTTTGGATGTTTTAGGTGACAATTTTTCTTCCTTATGTGACAGTAATAATTACATCATTGAATGCGGTACTTAACTAAGTAGAAAGTATTGAAGACAATCCATTATGAACCTGGCTTGTCAATGTTTCATATTTGGTATTTTTGGATAATGTTGTAATGCAAAGTTTTAACTAAATTTGGTTTTGCTTGCAGTTAGTTGCATTTTTTCTATGTGGTTGAAATGCCAGGGGTGATGATTTCCATTTGCTCTGTAATTAAAGTATATATGTATGTGGTTCATTTATGAATCCGTTGTCTTCTATTGCTTTTGTAATGACAGTCATAAGTCGATGGATGTTCCATACTGCTATAATTGTTTAAGTTTTTAACACCACGTCAATATTTCTCAAAATATACATTGGGATATGATTTATTGTTCTATGGAGATAACTTGAGCTTGTGTTGATAGGCCAAGTGATTTAACCTTCACCTAACATGGCTGACATGCAATACGACTTAAGTTATGCTTAAGTTATTTTTGTATATGTATCCATGCCATTCTTTTCAAAGTCACTTCTCTGAGTAGAGTCTATTGTTGACCTTTTTTGCGGCTTAGAACCTCTAAAGTTGCGTAGGGATCTTGATCTTGATATTGCTAGCAGCTTTGAACTTTTATGCTTCACTCAATGATAACTGTTCTTGTGGTACTTACCTCTTTAGAATATGAGGACAAAATACTGTGTCTGAGAAAGATTTGCAGTTATTGAATGGATGAAAGGGTCTTATCTAACAAAAAAGAGGGTAGTTAAGTGATGCAAGTTGATGTTGTGCCTATTGCCCTGAATATCCTTTGTAACTAGCTTATCAAATATAATTGAGTTAAATCTGTATATTGAACTTTTTGTTTTAGCTTTTTGAGAATTCAGATTATATGAAATTATTTGAAAAACTGTTTGAAAGATCAAAACATGCATGCTTTCCCCTTTAAAGTGATTAATGAGTAACATGATTTTAGATTTTATGCAATCGGTTCAAAAAAATGTTTTGCAGATTAAAGATGCGGGTTTCTTCCCCTTAGGAGTGACCAATGACTAACATGATTCTTTATTGTACTTATATCTAGATAAAATTTTTAAATAAAAGATCACATGCGGCGTGAGATAAATGCATCAAAATAATATCGAAGATGATGCTCAGAGACAAAATCCAGAGTTTGAATAAATAATGTGGCCATACAATACTATATATAAACATCTTTTCCAGACTTATGCTGATTCAAGCTATAATGAATGCAAATCTAGAGGTAAGATTTTTGGTTGATCAAATAGTGTACTAAGGACAAAATGAGTTATTTGTGTCATTTTCTTCAAAAAAAAGTTGTAAAAGCAACGCATAACATGAGCACTAAACTATTTGCCACACTGGTGGTGATGGAATGACTTCCACGGATGATTGCTCTGGGGCATTCGTCATGCACATTTGCAGGACAATGCACATGCAAAACTGATTTCTGCAATTAATATAAACAATCTCCTGCTTTGTTAAAGAGCTTCCAAGTATAGTAGGCTATGGGATGGATTAGATATATGCAACCTTAATACTACAGTGCAGAGAGATTGTTTCTTTGATTTAAAACCGTAACCTTCATGTTAATGAATTAGGTTTATTGTTGTACTAATGCTTTTCTTCAAGCCTTTTTTATTGATAAGACTTATCCTCAATCTCATGCTTTGCTAACGTTTTAGTGTTGGAAAAGAGTGGGAGGAATGGGAAAGGAAAAAGTTTAGTAGTTTGTGGGGATGATTTAGTGCCAAATGTAGAGTTTGGAAAAGATGAAAGAATGAAATTTAGGGAAACATGGTTTGGAGTTAGTGCTAAGCATTGGAATAAAAAACTTATTGAGCATTTAATCTTCAATAAGAAAAAAAAAAAGGAAAAAGGATAAGTTAAATTTTTTGAAAAAAGTAAAATTCCAGGAAAATCCTCATGCTAAAACTCACTTTTATATATTTTTGTTTGATATAAGACAAGATAAGATGTGGTGTTCAAATCCACATATTGTGTAGAATAAGATTTTGTTTGCCCTTTAGGATTAATATATGGATATGGTGGATACTTGTGATACCTCGATTAATTATTGTGACTAGCCCCTTGTTTTTTTTTTCTTTTATCCTTTTTGGGAGGGTAATTGTTAGCATAATGATAAAGTTATTTCATTGTAATGTGGAGTATAGGTCAGGGTTTGATCTAGAAAACCACCTCTCTATGATGCAAAGGTAAGCCTCGTATATTTTGAATTTGATTAGGACTTGTGATGCTGGAGATTCACTATTGAACCGTCCTTTTTTTCGTGTTAGTAGGCATTGAGAATTTCTTGGTTTGACATCAAGTTATGAAAAGTTTGGTGGGTCATGGAAGTTCATATCTATATTGCTGTAACGATGCTGTGCTTGTCTACTGATTGAAGTTCAGTTAGGACTTTTATATTGATAAATAGGACTTTGATTTTGAGTATTTTAATAGTTTGAGGTTATTTGTTTACCTGTTTTCATTATAGGAATTTATGTTTGCTTCTTAAGTAACTTTTTGTTTTCTGTTTTTTATACTTGGTTAGAGCACATTGAAAATGAGATGGTGTTTTTTAAATTGTGGAGCTTTGTTGTTCTTGCCTTATAGAGTTACTTTTCCTTATGTTCCGAATTTCTAGGGTGAGACGGCACACAATATCAATATTCGTTGGAGATGAAAGTGGAATGATAAATAGAATTGCAGGGGTCTTTGCAAGAAGGGGTATTAACATTGAATCACTCGCTGTTGGACTGAACAAGGACAAAGCTCTTTTTACGGTAGTTGTCTCTGGTACTGAAAGGGTGTTGCAACAAGTGATGGAGCAGCTCCAAATGCTTATAAACGTTTTGAAGGTTACTGTCTGCCTTTAATTTTGTGCTAATAGACCTTGCTGTAAGCGTTTTAGGGAAAATTTTCATGCGTGATGGATTTGTTTGGGCTGATATATGTTTCATTATTAGGTTGAAGACATATCCAAGGATCCCCAGGTAGAACGTGAGCTAATGCTTTTAAAAGTCAATGCCGATCCCAAGTACTGTGCTGAGGTAATGCTTAGTTTCCCTTTCAAGCTTGAAAACCTTTGAATCATTGACAATCATATCTTATGATTCAGAAATGACTATTGGTTTGGATATCTGAGATGAGATTTGGTTCACACAATTTCATTTACCTACTTTTATGCTTCTTATTTTCCTTCTGCAGATTTCTTGTTGCTTGTTCTTTATTTGCTTGCTAATTTCCATTTTGTGATTTTAATCATTTTCTTCTTCGTTGTTTGTTCTCTAACTGCAGATTATGTGGTTGGTGGGCATCTTCCGTGCCAAAGTTGTGGATATCTCAGAAGAGTTCCTAACTATTGAGGTAAAGGCTGAAATTTTTAATAATTTTGCTGAGTTTCAATTGTACCACCTTTTGAATTGAGAACTTGCCATATAAATTACCAATCTAGTGGTAGCATTTACCATTTATCTTGGAAGTGCTTTGAATAACAGGAAGGAGTGACTCAATTGCATATTCGTTCAATTGCATATTCATTTGAACATGTGAAATTAATAGAGATACTGTAGTCTTGTTGATTTTTAGGATGGGGGAGCAAGACTAATTGATTTTGGCATCAAGATAATGTATTGACCCCCTTTAATTTGTTCCACTGAAATAACTGGCCTTGGGCTATACATATTGATGCCCAGCCCACATCCACAAAACCCCTGTCCCAACAGGATCTTAGTTGACATTTTAAGCTCAAACCATTTATTTCCACAATCAAGATGAAACCTTAGACTAATCACTAACATTTGGACTGAGCATGATCCATTTAATAACGGTATGAAAGGTTTATGTGTTTTTGTTAATATGTAGTCTGGGCACAATGGAAATATGCACCCAGTTTGACCCATGAAGTATTCAGGCCTATTCTACTAGCTTGCGTCAAGATGAAGAATTTATTCAGCCATCCCGTCTGGATTGGTAGCCTTTTGATCTAGTTATTTGAGTATAAATACATGGATTGCCTTTTTGTTTGAAAGTGGAATAGCTGCCCTTTCGCCGAAGTTGGAGAAAGTTTTAGGTCTTGGGAGTGGAGGGGTGAGCTGAGGGTTGTGTCTTGGTGCTGAAAAGATTTTGAAAGATATTGTGTGAATGGAAGCCAACTTTGGGGCTTCACCTTCTCAGGACACTCCGTGATAGTTTTAGTTAAACTTACAACATTCAGATTTACAATGTAATGAACAACTATGTATGAGGTGTCTAATGGCAATAGTGGTGATCCGGTTTTAATAACTCAGAATAAATTAAATACATGCATTAGTTTGACGTATTAAACAGTGAAATTCTGGT
This sequence comes from Nepenthes mirabilis, assembly GCA_025585075.1. Lineage (NCBI taxonomy): Eukaryota > Viridiplantae > Streptophyta > Magnoliopsida > Caryophyllales > Nepenthaceae > Nepenthes > Nepenthes mirabilis. The sequence continues at coordinate 40,428 of JAODPA010107372.1, forward strand.
TAGTATTGCAAGCAGCTCATAAGGTTGGCATCAAACAATTAAAGGCAAATCAAGGAAGTTCCTGTCAGAGGGTCTATTTGGCTGCCGCAGTGTATTTTGTATGGCAGGAGAAAAATAACAGGTTATTCTTAAACCAAGTGAAGGAGAGAGTTTCATTTCGCTAACTACAAAGGGAAGAGTTTGTTTAGTGAATTCTTCATAATCTAAGGGGTTTTTTTAGGTTCAATTACTCTTGACTTCATAACTTGTGGTTGCAAATTAGTGAGGGGCCTTAGTTTTCAGTAGTTTTATCCTTGTTTCTTTGTGTCCAGCCGAACATTTTGTTTGCTTGCTGTCGAAGAAATGAGAAGAGAGATAGAGGCTCAAGGAACCCCATTAGGGTAGGCTTCTATGACACGCATGCATATGTGCAGTAAACCATAGCTACGACCATCCTTTTACATATGGATGCATAAGATAAAATACTAACACACTCTCTCAATTGGAGTATAGGTATCTATCATGCACAACTTGTTACAAATAAGTTCAATTTGAATTTCCTTCTAGTACTTGGTTAGGATGTCTACAAGATTATGTCCGGTTCTCATATGTTCGATTTTTAGCCCTAATAAAATGTAGGATGATCACAATGACAATCCACCTATATATCTTTTATGTGCTCATGAAAGCTTGACTTTAATTCAATAGGGAATGTTGGATGTCAATCATCTGTCAAAGCCACAGAACATCGCATGTAACATGGCAATGCTCTATGCTCTGACTCAACACTGGATAATGTGACCACATTATTATTTTTTTGCTCTTCTAGGGAGCAAGGTTGCCTCTAAGAAAAACATAATAGCCTATAGTAGATTATTGATCACATGATGACCTAGCGCAGTCAGCATTAGAGATCCTCTCAACTTAAATTTTCCATCGTGAGGAAGAAGAGGGAAAAAGCACATTTTAAGAACGTAATACAACTGAGAGTTGTACGAGGGATGGAAACACATAACAACTCTCAAATTGTAATGGAAAAGAGATTTAACTCCAACTCGTTTCGAAATAGTAAGGTCATTAGGGCAGTGATTATAATCATTGAGAAGTAAGCTTGGACTTGGTTTACCCTTAAGAATGCATATTCCCATTACGGAACACAGCTAAAGGACATAAACAGACTTACAACACTTATTAAGAAGTTAATATCTAGATGTATTATAAATCACAACAAGATAATTAAGTTTATTTTAGGAAATGGAAAGTAAATGGAACTCTAGTTCATTTGAAAATGGTAAGATCATTGGTGCAATGACCTTGAAATTGTAAATCAAGCCTCAACATGCGCACAATTGAGATATCCCATAATATGTATTGTAATTTTGTAATGTGGAACACTAGTAAAGGACATAAATTGACTTACGACACTTACTAAGAAGTCAATATTTGTATGTTGCAACAAGATAATTAAGAATATCAACCATGGATAGAAGTTTCATTAATTATATAGGTTGTGATAGTATTAATATTAAACAATATGTAGAAGTATCAGATAATATCAATGTAAATTTTTTTTTGAAAATCATAACCTGGTAAGAAAATATCGGCTGATATATTGACTAAATATTGGATATATTGACCAATAATTTAAATATCTACCGTTATATTGTGATTTATAGTTAATACAGCGACATATTATGATTTTTCTGTTGGTTTAGGAAATATTGGTATTGGGACTTAATACTGATATTTTTGTCGTTATTTTATTTTATGACGTTAACATTCATTAAAATTCCTTTTTCCGGCGAAACATTTCTCATATGTGGAGATAATTTCACACCTTGCTTCATGGGTGCACATGTCAGTCTTATAGCAAGTGATGGGCATAATTCCTTTGAAAGAAAGATGCCATGGGCCCATGATGACATCTAGCCATCTCAATATCAAGAAAATATTACAAACTCCATAGTTTTTCTATCTAAAATTGCTATGAAAGCATCTATGAATTTACAATGCCAATATTGCCATTGCAAGTATTCACAATATGACATAAATGCACAAGTAGTGTACAACAAACACTAGAGTGATGATAGATTACAGGCTATCATTAATTCAAATGAAAAAAATTTAAAAAATACAAATAAATTTAATTATGAATTGAATCGAATTTTCATTATTTATTNTCTTATCAAATAAAATCTTTTAATAAAATCTCTCAAATAAAATTACAATCAAATAAAATATAATTACTTCTTATCAAATAAAATTAAAACTCTTCTAATTTGGAATATTCATGATGTCCGCATCATTTAGAGTTTAGATTTCACATGGTATCAAAAGTCAATACTGCATCGGTTTCTCATTCTATATTAGCTTAAGTGTCATCATTTCATCGATAGTCTCAAAATTTGCAAGATGTGAATTTGAATGTGTGTCCTGAAATTTCAGTTTTTCCCATCTGTTGAATAGTTTCAGCAAAATTTTATTTACTTGCCAATTGGGCAATGCAGGTAACGGGAGATCCTGGAAAGATAGTTGCTGTTCAAAGAAATTTAAATAAATTTGGAATCAAAGAAATTGCACGTACTGGAAAGGTTTGATGTTGCACCAATTTTTTGTAAGATATTGTTGGTCCTCAAATGTTTTCTAACAAACTCTACTCTTATTTTTCTGTCTATCATCCGTTTAACCAGTTGTCTTACTCTTATGTGATTTAATTAAATACTGTGCTTCATAGATTGCCTTAAGGAGGGAAAAAAGGGGGGAGTCTGCTCCTTTCTGGCGTTTTTCAGCAGCTTCATATCCTGATTTGGAAGGAACTATGCCGGTTGATGATCTTTCTAGAGTTGCAAACAGAGTTCTCAATGGTGGATCACCAGACATATCTACTAGGGTATATGCTTCTCTTAGTTTTGAATACTTGGTTCTTGGCATACACATGCAAAACCAATCTCCATATTGGCTCTTGCTTGGATGTGCTTTTAGATAGAGGGCGGCCTTTCTTGTACTTATTATCATTTTCCTTTTTCCAAGATGACTTAAAAATAGAGTATTTATTCATAGAATATCTATGCAAATATTATGGTAAAAAGTTTGTTGAACAATTGTTGAGGTAATCAAAGATGTATGCAAGAGTAATGGCAAGTGTTAGAACTATAAGAAGAAACACTAAGGATTTTCCTGTTAAATTAGGAGTGTATCAGGGGTCTACTTTTTGTCCTTGCCTCTTTACCTTAGTTATGGATCAACTTATGATATATGTTCAAGATGAGGTTCCTTAGTATAGGCTATTTTCAGATATTGTATTCAGTATAAAAATAAAATTAGCACATTCGACTGAGGCATGAGAATTTAAACGACTTAAGTAGATGTAAAACTGAATATTTGTAGTGTGATTTTAATAATATTGGACAGAATAATGAACATATTAAAATAAATGATTAAGATATTCCTAAAAATCATAGATTTTGTTATCTGGGATCCATTATTTAAGAAACCACATATATAAGCAATAATGTGACACATGCAATTAATATAGGATGCTCAAAATGGAAAATTACATCGTCTGTGTATTATAATAGAAATATGCATCTAAAATTGAAAGAAACATTTGAACATTGGACTCGCTATATTTTATATATCAAAATGTTGGACAATCTAACAATAACATGTATAAACGTTAAGTGTTATAGAGATGAAAATGCTATGATAGATAAGTGAAGTCACATAAAAAGATAAAATAATGAATGTGGTCATTTGTAAATGCATAGAAAATGCACTTATAGTAGATACGATGAGGGAAGGACATTTATGGTGGTTAGGCATTTAAAATTTAGGCCGAAGGAAGCACTGGTGAGAAAATATGAGTTAATTGTGATTGAAGGAAAGAAAGGTAGTGGCAAATTTGAAAAATCTTGGAGTGTATTTTGTAAGAATTGTTTAAAATTACTTGTACTTTTAGAGGATATTGTACTATTTCGAGTGGAATGGCAATAATGAATTTATATAATTGACTCCACTTAGTTAGACATAAGATTATGTTACAATTGTTTCTTGTCCTCTTTGTATTACTATATAATGTTTGACATATCGGATTTTTTATGTTATTTAATTTTTGTCATATGTGGAAGATATTTCTAGGTGCATTAATTTGGGTTATTTAAATTGTCATATTTTGGATATAGTTTGGGGCATGCTTTGGATATAATTACTTCATAAAAGGGGTCTTAGTAATTTGGGAATTATTATTTCGTGGTTTATGGGCAATTTAGGGAGCCTATTTATCGTGCCTATTAAGTTGCATCTTGATATTTGAGTTCCCTAAATTCACCTATGCTCATAAAGTCACTAAAATCTTAACAAGAAGAATCTATGGGAATTATATTTTCCAATACTGTGGACCTAAGGCTAGTGAATTTATGCTCCCATTATTTTAGAAAATTACTCAAAAAATACGACTACTTTCTATCACCTTAGGCAATGCCAAGAGCATCTTAATAATTGTGGTCTGACTAGTTAACCAATAATTCACTGAATATCCCAGATATCCAAAACACAATACTCATTGGTTCTAATGGAAAAATACATAATCATGTAAACATATTCTAGAGATTTAGATTGCCAGAATGGCCTCAATAATAGATAATGTAGACTAAACTTGTGACTTTCGAGATCTATCTTTTCGGATTCTTTAGTTCCTTCATACATCTTCTTTTACTTTATCCGTGAAAGGTAGCATAAAATATCATACTACATTAGACTATAACAAATAATATCAAAGATCTTTACAGTAGTAGTTCTATTATATTCCCTTGTAGTTCTTTACTACAATCTACCAATAATGGTAACATCAACAAAATCATGGCAAATAACATAAAAAAATGTTTAGGAAATGTCAACATCGTAGTTAAGATTGTACGATAACATAAAATAACCAATAAAAGTACAGAAAACTTAAAGATGTGATAATTGAACTAGAAGACAACAATGTCAATAAAGGTCATCGAGTAACTATGGAGATAGATAAACATCCAAATCAGTTCAAATCTAAATCCACTTTCTTCCAAGTTCTTAATTACCATTTAGTCCACCAAGCCAACATAAACTCAACTATCACTAAATATATGATATCTTCCAAATTACTAGTATTTATATCCCTTCAATACTTAAATAGAAATCCCTTTTACTGAAAATAGGACACTAACAATCATATGGGACCTTAATTTTTACTTGGCGCCTTGCTGGCAACCTAAATTCATCATTTATAATTCCACTAGTATGTATCCTTAAAATTCCTATATTCTCCATATAATTTTATATCACCAAAATTATGGATGGAATTTATACTTTAACATTCCTAATTCTACGGCAATAAATATCATAACTTATAGCATCTTCTTTAATCACCATAACACCTTATTTTTACAATGTCCACTAAAATATTTACCATCATATTTGGCCACAAATTCCATATAAAATTCCTTATTCTCCCTTTAAATTTGCTAAGAAATATTACCAACAATAATTATAATATACCTAAAGTAGACAACTTTCAATAATTTTTCCCCTTTGGTGTTCGAATGATATTCAAATGCCACTCAACATAAACCCTCATGCAAAGTCAGATAAATTTAAGTCCACATAATAAACACGATCATCTCTTTACTTCCTAAATCCATCTACAATATGATTAAGGTCACTTTCTACGATTTGGCTTTTAAACAGAATACAATCTTTTCTAAAAATACTGCTCTGCTGAGTTTAGTGCTCGAACACTGTCCCTTACGCTAGCTCAAATGCCACTATGCTAGGATTGACATTCGTACTTCAGCTGAAAGGCTAAGCTTTGGACCTTGGCATTTGAATGCCATTCAAACGTCAACTCGATCAAACCTCAACTCGAATGCCACTATTCTGAGTCCACTGCTTGACTTTATTTTCGCTAAAATGGTTCATATATCACCAATTTACTTCATTATGACGTCAATAAATTTTGAAATTCTTCATATATGATGCAGCCATAGCTAATTGAACAATGAATTCTAACTCATCATAACAATTCGAACTCTGATTATGTTTGTTATAAAATGTCACCAAATTTGTCTTAAGTATTTATTTTCAACAAATTCTCCTACGTAATTCATGTTTATCACACTGAATACTCAATTCAGAAACTATGGAATTATTGAAGTTTAAACAGGGGAAGAAGATTGTAGATCAACTTACATAAATCTGTCCACCAGGGTTTTCCTTCCCCTTTTCCTTATTTTCCTCATGTTCCTTCTTCTCCTTGCCAAATTTCTTCCTGCTAAAGGGAGCTGAAAGTCCTCTTAAACCAAGCAACCTTATGCTACATTATATCCTAGATGTAGAATTAGTAGGGATCCTTAAGAAAGTACGAAATGGACCATGCTTTGTCACCAAACACACGTTTAGGTAATGGCCACCTCTAGCTTCTGTTTTTCTTACTCATTAAACATCACATAGACCATGGCCACCTCATATTTCAACGACTTACCCACTTAACCCGAGGCCTTCCCAGCCGTTGCTTGGGAAAAAAAATCTGAGGCTCACAGGAAATATTATTAGGATATTAATTTAGGTTGTGATTCAGGTGTTCCTTGAAAAATTTCCTCAAACCATCAAATAATAATCCCCAGATTATTTAGACTCATATTGTGAAATAATTATATTTGAAGCATGACCCAAAATATATCCAAAATATGACAAATTAAATAACCCAAATTAATTCACCAAAAATTATCTTCCTCGTATGACAAAAATTAAATAACACAGGATGTTCGATAATGTACCTGTATGGTTCATCCGTTTGGAATTTCAAGGGAAAATGAGTCAGTGTTTAGAGTTTTCAAGGATCAGATTTATGTAAGAACATACACAGATATCAAGGCTTCCTGTGGATTATTCCATCCTCTTATGACCAATCTGTAGATAGGCTGTCTTTTATCAGGCGGTTTGCCTTCTTCCTGTCCATGGTTGTAAACAGAGTGGGCTTACTGTGGACCTCCTTGACAAATCTGAATCTTTGTACTCCCTCTCTTTCCTGTATTGCATATGGCGTATATACTCTTTGAGTGATGTTATGTTCCTTTCAACAGTGCAATTTCTGTCTGGCTTTATATTTACTACTTGGTTGAGTCCACCTTTGTGCTGGTGTGTGACTGTTTTTAGCGTCTAATTCATGCTGAATTTGATAAGGGACTCTTATGCACAATGCTAATTCTACTGCAGTAGTAATTCTTTGTTTGCTTCCTTGTAGTAACACTTGCTAGCAGACTTCATTCTAGAGTTAATGGTATGGATGTACCTTTTAGTGCTATTGTTTGGTTTGCAGTAATGCAAAGCTGATTTGTTTCTTTGTGGAGTTTGATGATCATATGCTATGCATATGCTTTATTACAACCAGGAGTATTTGTCATCACCATCTATTAATTTTCTTCTTGCTCATCTCCGTACTTATCGAGGGTAAGTAGAGAAATGGCATTGGTCTTTGGTTCATGACCCTTTGATGATAGTTGTGGAATCTGTCATTGAATGGGCTCTGTAGTGCATGTTTTCTATTTTGGAAAGGATGCTGCACAGGCTAAAGATCTGCATTGTAATACTGGGTTTCTGCCTCTTCTAGAGGCTTGAGAACTAGAACCAAAGGCATTTTGCAGCTGTTGACTATAAGATTTTCTCCTGATATCTTCATTTGCCATAATTTGTGTTCTCTAGATTGAGAGGAATCTAGTAATGTAGGATTCATTTCTCTGCATTGGAGGGGAAGGCGATGTACAACTGTCCCAGAACCTGTGATGTATGAAACCCTTGAGCATCTGGCAATTCATCAATTCCCCATTTTAATGAGGTCAATCTACGCATGCTCCCTTTTCTGGAAGCATGGGCATCTGTATTATGAGGATCTGTTCTTTTCTCGTTTTCGTGTTAGAAGACACCTTGTGCTCTAGCAACTTAAATTGCTCAATCTTAAATCTTAGGGATTTCCAATTTTCTATCCCTTCTTGATGCGATAAAATGTCTATGTTTTTTTTTTTTTTTCATATTGGTAGTCTGTGCTAAGTGTGAAATTCTTTGTAGTTGAAAGAGCAAGGAAATGTGGTGATGTATGCACGCAGGAGCTAGGGTTTGACTGTATAAACTATCTTCATATGCTGTAATAAGGAGTCGTTTTGATGCAGGGAAGGGGGAAAAATAGGGGAATGGCAGGAGAAGAAATTGGGAGAAGGGAAAGAAATAGGAAGAGGAGGAACAGATAGAAGAGAAGTAGAGAGATCAACAGAGAGAAGAGAATCACAATTACTTAAATTTCATTCAACTCATCATAATACATTCAACAATAGAATTATGATTTTTATATAGAGAAACTCTACTCCTAAATTAATTAGGAAATAAATATAATTTCTTAAAATAAAATGTGACATAATTTTCTAAAATAAAATGTTATTGATGCGTCTTGGATTCAAGTTTCGAACAGATTCGGGTCGAGTTGATCATTTGAATTTGGCTCCATCCACTGAGTCTGGATCCCACACATCACTACAACAAACGAGAGGTCAGGTGACAGTGGGAGGTTATCCCACCGAAAACACTTCGATGCTCAAGTCAGTAAATGGCCTTCGAATTTAGAAGGTAAAGGAAATGAATATAGTGAGAATGCTGGAAAAGTGTTTAGGACGGTAGGCTGCTCTCGTCGAAAGAGGCTTTTGCGGGCTCGTGAGGAGCATTAGCTCTTAGCATCGTGTTCGTTGGGAACGTAGTAACAAAGAGCGAATTGTTCACTGAAAGCGTGAAAGCTTTGCAGTAGAGAGAGAGAGAGAGAAAGCTTGATGATGAAGGCAGCTGTATGCAAGTATTAAGAGCGTTTTTGTCTGAGATTAAATGCGTGCCTTGGAGTGAGAATTCCATGGGATCTTATAGCTGGCATTCATTGGGTAGGAAGGCTTGATTCCAGCGCTCTGTTGGGATTACTCTCTTTCCTGGCGTGGAGCTTTAATGGCGGTAATGGCTCCTTGATGGGTTGCCTTCCTTCTGCATTTTGTAACCATTAGGGTTTTTTAGTAGACAGGAAGGGGAATCTGGCGCTTTCCTTATGGGATGTGCGCTCAGTCTGTTGGTGATCATTACAATGGAGATTACCTTTTGGGAGAGCGCAAAATCAGGGAAGAAGACCGTTACTAGTCGAAGACGGAAGTGTGGGCCAAACTGGGCTTGGCCCACGTGAGGGTAGCTCTTAGGTCGGCCTACTATAGCGCTTTCGGTTAACAGAAACGTTGACCGTCTTCGTGAGCCAGTTTTCCATCCTAATGTCAAGCTTGGCCGGTCTCCTTGGTTTTTTGTCCGGTCAATGGTTGGTGGTGACCGTTTAGACACATATGGGCATTTGTGGATTTGGGCCGTTCTTTCTTCTTGGGCCAGCCTACTATGGGCATACCCATCACTAGCCCCTCATGTTAGTGGTCTGGACTTTGACCTCTATCATGTTCATGATGGGATGTGCTTGTCTAGAAAACCTTGACGAAGAAGCTAGCTACAACTCTAGGTCTGTTGCTCGTGTGACTTGGTGTCCGTCAAGATCTGCTCGACCGGTGAAGTAAGCATTGACCGGAATCGTTAATCGCCCATGCCAAAGTTCGGAGAAATTCTGAGGGAAGAGTTGACCGGATTCATTAACCGTTTAGGTGAAAATTTGGAGAACTTATAATGGGATAGTTGATTGGATTCGTTGATCATCTAGGCCAAGATTCGGAGAACTTCTGAAGGAAGAGTGGACCGGACGTTGACCGTCTAAGGCAGAAATCCGGAGAACCTGTGGGAGTTGGAAGGACGCGCCATCATCGGTTGGCTTGTCAGTTGAAAAGGTGGCCACGTGTTTGTACGCGATGAATTTAGGATCCCAGTAATTAATGCGATAGAGGATCTAATTCGACTGCGCCTGTTCTGGGTACGACACGTGGCAGCAATGATGGGCACACGTTCACGAGACGGATTACTTCTCTGGCGTTCACACTGTTCTTTAAGTAGACCGCCCGTTACGTTTTCGAATTTTCCACGATTTCCTTCCAGCTTATTTGCTCAAAATTTTTTTTAATATTCCAGATTTTTATTTGAATTAATTTAATATTAATTGTGATTTTGGATAAATTGGACGTAATAAAAATTAATTTACATATTATAAAATTTGGAGGATATTTGGATTTGTCGGGCCGATGCTCGAGGTGTGCCTGTACTATCGCCTGAATATCGGTTTGGTTTTTAAAATAAAA